>JAAEAF010014006.1:0-140760 GCA_011037195.1 Triatoma infestans
TTATTGTTTACCAAAAAACTTACATAAGTATCTGTCTAAAAAAAAAAAATAAATAAATATATTATAATTAGAAATTATATTGCAAACATTGTGCATACATAGAGGTTAATAAACTTCTGTACGAATGGAAAAATACAAGTTAATGAACCCTGGCCTGGGGTTCGTGGGGCGGAGCCTTTCTTTAGGTGTCTGTGTATATATTTTATATATATATATAGAGAGAGAGAGAGAGAGAGAGGGAGGGAAACGATATGACGGAGAAGTATGTGGGTGAGGTATAAGGATCTAAAGAAAACTACAAAAGAATACGTACTATAGTTATTAGGTGTAAGAAGTAATAAATTAAAAAAAAAATAAAAACTTGTTTAAATTTTTATGATTATTTGAACAAAACTACTACAAAGCTAAACAACTACATGGAACATGCAACGCACGGCACGGGCACTCCACAGTAAATTTATAGGCGAGATCTTTTCTACATATGAACTAAGTGGCCACTTTGGTCTAGTGGGTTGCATTACCGCCTTCTAACCCAAAAATTAAGGTTCGATTCCATGTAAAACAACTTTTTTTATCTCATTTTATTTAATTATTTATAATTTATTTATATTTATAATTTAATATATATTTTATTAATTATTTATAATTTATTTATATTTATAATTTAATATATAATTTATTTGTAATTTAATAGTCTTCGAATTGAATGATAATTAAAGCCATCGGATGACGTCATCTTTGAATTAAGCTCATTGATTTGGATGATGGCAGCGGCGTTCTTGCAACCCCCAAAAAAGACTTGGCTCCGTAGCCCTTGCGCCAGAACCGGCCTTTTTACCCTACTTAATACATAATGTATCTCGAATGAAATGTAAATGTCAATGGTAGTATGCGTGTTTGCTGGAATGAGTGAGAGAGACAGAGCGAGAGAGAGAGAGAGAAGGGTTTTAGTTAGAACATCCATTTGGATCTGTACCAAAAGTTGTAGTAGTCTGTGGAAGAACCAAGTCTTCACTATTTGTATAGCAATGACTGAGCTGTGTGTGTGTGTCTCTGTGGTGTGTGGCAATTTTGGTGGCAGCCCTGTACAAAATGTAGAGCAGTCAGTTGAGCCAATATAGCAATTTACCTAGTAACACATTCAAAATGTATATGGTGTTATGGTTATCAAAGATGGGAGGGGGGAAAGCGATCTCTTCTCTTCCCACATTCTCGCACATAGTTACAGCAACAATGGTTGCTAGTACGGAATATAAAGTTCTATTGGTCCATTGCCAAAACATGCTGTATTGCAGTTAGACTGTAATCATATAGATTATCACCAATAACGTTTACAAATTGTATTTTTGTTATATATATATATTTCTACACGTTTATTTCCCATTATTTAATTTTATATAGGGCCTGAAAAACGTTGCTAGAATACAGTAGTTAGTTATTTGTTTCATAGATAGTGTTACTAACCTCACTATTCGTTTGTCTGTTTGTAACGCAATTACGCCAAAGCTGTTGAAATTAACTTGTTAAATTACTCGCTTACTTGTAGTTTACTCAAACTATTCGTCATTTATTACTCGCTTTCTGTAAATTAAACATGGGCTATCCTTTTGTTTGCTAAGCTCTTTTAAATTAAAAATCTAACATAAAGAAAATTCTTGACTTTCTCTTCCCATAGTCAGTACAATTATTAAAAAAAAAAGAAACTGGTGTGAAACACTCACACGACTTTCTCTTACACAGATAAATTGGCAAACTTATAATTTTTACTAAATGTTTACTAGTCTTCAATTTTTTGAGGAAGCTTGACCTTCCCCCCTACAGAATCTCTCTGAAATAAAGTTTCTTGGAAAATCATTTTGAAACAACAGTGACAGGTATCTGTGAATGTATGATTAGTCTACCAAGTTTTAATAATACCTGTTGGTGTCTTTATAGAGAAAGTCCCCAAAAATTGAAGAGAACAGTTCGAAACTGTGTCGGTGAATTTTCTTCAAACTCGGAATAATGGCATCACATTTATTTGTAATCCAACATTATGTAGTTGATAGAATATTATAATAAACTGAAATGTCACTGAGGGAGAAAAACTGAACCCCATCCTTCCCCCAAAATCAGTCTGAAATGAATTTTCTTGATTCAAGAAAATCTTCAAAGAAAAACTGGAAAAAGCCATTCAGTATATGTTGTACTTCCGATTGACCGATTTTGTTCAAAATCTTATTGCCAGGTCTCCAGATGGTACTTAAAGCGTAATAGCAAGTTTCAATTTACACACACACACACACACACAGACCAATTTCTAAAAGTACGTTTTTGGACTCAGGGAACCCCACATCAGTAAATACAAGGTGAAAATTCAATTTCAAAAATCTGGCGCGATCGGAACACTTTCTCATACTAGTAATAAGAGCAAGTACAGAATCTGGAGTACCTAAATACATCACTATAAGTTTTATATATAGGTCTATTTATATAGATAAGAAAATATTATTATTGTTACATTCGTACTTTCTCTAACTACTGTTAGAGGAAGTGTTGCGATCGTGCCAAATTTCCGAAATTGAGTTTTTACCGGAAATACAAGTTTTGAGGTCTCCTGAGTCAAAAAAAGTGTGTGTGTAATTCAATATTATGTATTTGATAGACGAGTATATAAACTGAAATGACTCTTTAGAGAAACACTTAACCCCATCCTTCCGCCTAAACCCCCTCTCGGGAGTGCGATGCACACTTTCTCGGTGTTATTATCGTGTGTGTGTGTGAGGGTGTGTTTGAAAAGAATTTCTCAAAAACAAAAATCAACCGCAAATGCCACTTTAATGAATGTTTTTTTTTCCCAGTTTTTGTGAATTTCTCGAAAACAGGTCCAGCGATTTTCTTCAAACTTCGTATATGAACTACACATACAAAGAGCTACAACGTGTATTTGAAACATTTGTTCCGGAAAAATTCCTTTAAGGGCACTTTTGAGGGAGAGATGGGGTTATGGTTTCCTCTAAAGTGCATTTCAGTTTATTACACAATTCTATTATCTAAATCATATTAATTAGAATCATATTAATTATGCTGTCGAAATCCCTGGTTTGCAGAAAATCGGATGACTGGAAGTGCGACTTTACTTGAATAGGTTTTTCAGCCTTTTGTGATTTTCTCCATACAAATGCTATATACGCTAGATAAGAATTGTAAGTGTGAAGGAAATTAGTCATTTCGCAGTAAGAGAAAGTTGTGTGAGTGTTTCACACCAGAATTTTTATAGGGAACATAGTATAAAGTTAGTAGAATTCAAGTTGTTTTATACTGTACACCAACTAGGTGTAACTAGTCTAGGAGTAAGTGAACTTGATAAAAAAGTTCTCACCAAAAACTTGTCCACATCATTAAATATTGTCGCCTTGGCAACAGTATCACGCTTCTCTATGTAAAAAGTTTCTTTTCTTGAGATAATGATTTTGTTACATACTTTTATTTAATATATTTTATTTAATTATTTATTAATATATATTTTTTCAAAAACAATTCAATCTTCTACACAAAATTCATCTTGTATTAAATACCAAAAAAAATAATAATAAAAACAATATAAAATCTTTATCAGTGTTTAACGGAGTGTAAACTTTTATTTTCACTACGGAATTTATAGAGTCCGCTTCAATATATATATATATATATATATATATAATAAATTGTGTTACAGTTGAACAATTTCTGTATACTGTTATTATTCTATAACAACATTGTATTCTTCTAAGAAACTTTCTTTAATAATAATATCAATGTTGATACAATAACTTGTTATCTTTTCAGTTTAGATTTCAAGTTTAACAGTTTTTGTTATTCTATTACAGAAAACTTTGACGTTTTGTTACAATATGTATCATGATGGAAAATTTCATGGCATTGTAAGTTGTAAAATTGTGATTTAAATCAAAAAGTTTCTTGAAATTTCCATTCATTATTATTATATTATTATTCAAAGGAGGGGAGGACTAAACCCTGTGTTATCCAAAGCCTCCATGGGCCAATGTAGCTGCCCCAAAAGAATAACAACTAGCAGATCTGGAACAAAAAAGTCCGGGCCCGGATTTCACCCAACTAAGTTTTACCACACTCCCTACAAACCGGACCATAACCTTAAAAGGACATAGCCTAAGCTCTTCCACCGACATCCTGTTCCGACAAAAGGTCTTGAACCTAATTTCTCACAGCCCAAACAATCCGTCATGAGAAGTCATGTTTTCTCCACTGTCTCACAAACCCTATAAAAGGGGTCCGGCATGAGCCCAATTGCTTAGAGATGTCTCCTTAAGCCGCAATACCGAGTGGGGAAACCAACCAGATGCCTCAGCGTACATTCGTGAAACATACAACACATTCTCACTAAAAGCCCTGTCCGGACCCCCAATGAGCATCTTACAGTGCCGACAATTCACCGTGCTCGTCCATAGCGATGAATGCTGTGAAGCTGTCCATGACTCACGCTCGAGACCAATGAAAGGGAGAGAGGCGCCTAATTTGCCAAACCTGCCCACCTACTCATTTCCAAAAATCCCCATATGACTTGGTACCTAGACTAGGAGTTCATCCTTTAAAGAAGAAAGCTGCTACAGTCTTTTAGAACACTCCCGTACCAACCTTGGAGCCTGGTTATACGCAGCCTGACTATCCGAGAGGATACAAACACCTTTTAAATTAGTGTTGCACACCCTCTCATCCAAAATACAACCAAGAATACATAAACCTCAGCCTGTAAAACATGGTCCTCTCACCAAGAGGCATTGCCAAGTGGTCTCTCGTTTCAAAATAGACGCCAGCCCCAGACCTATCACACATTCTGGAACCGTTCGTGTAACAGCGGAGATAATTCTCAGGTACCACACCAGTCAGAACCCAATCTTAACCAATCTTCCTTAGAAGGAAACCGGATACTGTAAGACTGAACTAAAACAAAAGATTTCCGAACCAAAAGATCCAATGTGTCCAAGTTTATCTACGACGTCATATGGCTTAGCCATCAGCGAACTCAAGTATATCTAAAGACAAACACTAAAGCCCAATTTCCATTCATTCTTTTAAATATATTTTCATGTTTTGAAATAATTTTATTACTTTATCTTACTTCCTAAGTAAAAGAATGTATTGCGATCGTATCAAATTGCACTTTCACCGGATGTACATGTTTTGAGGTAATCTGAACACGGAAAAAAAGGTTTTTAGCGTGTGGCCTGTGTTTGTGTGTATGTATGTCGACAAAATATCTCAAAAATGAAATAATAATTGTTGGACGCTAAAATTTGACATGACATTCTTACTTTTTTAGTTACTACCACACGCACCTGACACGAAGATTTTGCCTTTGACAACAATTTTCTTTAAACTTCGTCCACTGAGTGAACAAATAAATGCCTATCACTTTTATTTGAAACATTTTTCCAGAAAAATTGTCGTTCTGAGTGAATGATAGCTTTCCTCTGAAATATCACTTCAGTACAATGTATGGTTCTACCATTGGTCGAACATTAATATGTATTAGAAGCATTGCTAAGGTTCTAAATTTAAAGAAAATCGGTTAACCGGAAGTGCAACTTATGAGTTTTTTTTTTTGGAAATTTCTCGAAAACGACGATAAAGTTTTTCTTTAAACTTAGAATGCTAACTGCCCGGATAGGATAGAAACCTCTATCAGTTTTATTTGAACCAGTTTCCGGAAAAATTAATTTTTGGAGTTACTGCGAATTTGTGGCAGTTTAATTTTAAATGTGATTTGTATTTGTTCAATGTTATGGGCGATATCTTCTGGACTGTAAGTAATCGCTTCTATTACCTGCACTGGGTAGGTACTTGCCCCCTCAAACTTTATTTCAGGACAATATAGTAAAATTTGAAGTTTAGATAAAAAACTGTCATTTACGTTTACTTAATAACAGTGGCAACACTGGAAATCGTAAAAAAAAAAAAAAAAAAAAAAATCAAGGAGACTTTTAAGTTGACGTGGGTTCGCTCTGTCACATGAAATATAATATTTGAAGTTTTGTGCTAAAAATAGAGAGTTTGCTATCAATTTGCTCTTTTTGGTTTTTTGTTTGTTTGATCGATGTGGTCAAAAGTGTTTGTCCTGAAAAATATCCGTTTGAAGCCGCAATGAAATAGAAAGAGATTGTGTTGTGAATTTTCTCCTAAATACCCTATATTGACACCACATGTGTTTTGATCCGAGCCGTATCACCGATGATGACATGTCTGATTGCATCTATTATGCCCTACACGAAGCGGTCTAATGTGCTGCAAGATTATAAAAAAAAAACAAGCAACTAGATTCGTCCAAACTAGTAAATTCACTACTTAAAAGCCTGTCTACTTAAATCTATCATGGAAGCGGTACTTTGCAGAACTGTAGAAAGCGGAACTGTAAACAATTCTGTTATAGGAAGTGGGCTAACCACTTCTTCAGAGATTTTGACAACATTGTACTCTCTGTATACAAACACACCAACACCTAGGGGAGCCACAATAGATTCTTCAGGTCTCAGTTGGATATAGCTTCATAACCACTCCTTCCCACAAACTTCTAACATCCTAATCAAGCACAAACATTCTTCCACATTCAAACTTCCTTCCATATTAGAACCTGCTAAAATCTCGCTAGCAATAAATTGCACAAAAAATTTATCAACACATTCGCAACCTTCTTTAGCAGCTAATTTATCCTCAAACTCTACAATCATGGTATCACCGATCGCTTTTAGGGAGGACAATTTACCTACTTCGCTTTAGCTTATTTATTTATATTAGGTGGAATAGCCGAAACTTTATTTATGGTAATTAATGAATTTAGTAAATAATAATTTTGCTCTTTATTTTTTTTTTAAATAGTTTATTTCAACATAAATTTATTTAAATTTGATAATTCGGTTAGGTTGGCTAGATAGTTTGGGATAGTGACAGTAAAAAAGTTGTACATATTTTATACGTTCCTCCCTTTCTCAGTATTCTGCGACCTCCACTGGCACAAAAAAGAAAGATAAAAAGGAAGAAAATAACCGCCTTGAGACCAATAAAACTGGAAGGACAACCCATAAGAGGGAGAAGTAAAACCTGGAACGACAAATTGATCTCCATCCTTTCCAATCGAAATGTCCGTTCTTATGTCCCATTCATGAAATGAGATTGGGAAAATAGTACAAGGTACGTTGGAAGTGGGATGTGTGTGAGTATGGGGGAGGGTTAACAATGGGAGATAATTCGTAACTTAAAGGACATCACAAAACGTCCAAGAAAGATAGTAGGCCTGTGTAGTGACGTTCTAGGAATTAGGACAGGAGTGGGGCAGTATATATTGGGTACTAGGGAGGAAAAATAATAAAGTGGCTTTTCTTTTCTTTTTGGTTGTTTCCTAAATGATTTTAATCATGATAATTTTTCTTCTAAATTAATTATAAAATAAATTAATATATTTATTAAATAAATAATAAATATTATAAACTTACCCGCCGCATTACGCGGAGGGAGAAGGACGATGTCTTCATAGCTATTTTGGCGGTTTTTTTTGGAACACTGCTACAGACTGTAAACATACAAACATAAGGATTAAATTTTATTATTTGTATAATATTATACATAAATTTTGTGCATATATTTTCTTTCTCTTTCTACAATAAGAGGACATTTTTTTCCGGAAATACCATGTGTTCAGCTTCCTGGAGTGTGAAAAAAAAATCAGTTATAACAGATTTTCTACAAACTCGGAATTTTCATTAAATATTTAGTTGGCATCAATATTATTTAGATAGGCGGCGGGGGAAACCTTAACTTCATAAAATCTTACTTTAGAAATAAGAAAGTTCTCAAGCTTTCCCAAAACACCGATAAAAAAAATAATAATTTTTTTAGAAAAATGTTTCAAATAAAAGTGATACGTTTCTATCTATGCAGCAAGCTTTCCAAGTTTAAAGAAAATCATTGTAACCATTTTCGAGAAAATCTCCATACATTTTTTTCCATACAAAGTTTGAAGAAAAATCATTTGACCCAATTTTGAGGAAATCATGAGCAACAGTATCCAATAAAATTGCATTTTCGGTTTGACGGATTGTTTGTATTGAAACACTGGAATCCAGATCCTATGCTGGTAGCTAAACGGACTATCAAGTTTTGAGATACCTGTGACTTTTCGTTATTCACAATCTGAACAGTCGTTGAAAACATTGTTTTCGGACGCAGGGAAATTCAGAAAAATTTCTATTTCCGGTATGAAAAATTCAATTTCGAAAATTTGATATAATCAATAAAAGATTTATTCATTGTTAAATTAATTAATTTTTCATATTGCTTAGTCATTCATTACCTATTTCATTTATTATTCATTTATAATATGAATGGATGTTATTACGCTAATGGTATGTTGATCGATTTTCATTTACAATAAATTTAAATTGAAAATGGTAAAAAATAAAGATAAAGTAAAAAAAAAAAAAACGCTGTTGAACTGGAAACAATATTCTCCAAGGCTAATTCATTTCTAATTACTTTTTTCAATTTGATATATGAAATTAATCGCCCTCCAGCGATTAATTTCAATTTCTTTTTCTAAAATTCTTCTCTAGTTGGTCTCTCGTGCCATTCTCCATTTCTCTCTCTCTCTCTCTCTCTTTTGAATCCATTGTAAAAATTAATGAAACTTCATTGTTTCAGCCCCAAACTTTATGTTTTTTTAACCAAGCCCCTTTATTATTAGATCATTGAATTAATGGAAAATGTATGAAATTTTTTCTGAACAAAACGATCTATTGTGAAACACTGAAACTCGACTTTCACTTTTCCTTTTTCATTGACAGAAATCATTTCTCATTTGTAATTGACAATAATTAGTGTGTCACGTTAAAACTGACGTAACTTACCTCTGACAAAGCGGTACCTGGAACAACGTCATTTCCTTGATTATAAAAATTCTTCACTATTAAAAGGCTCCCCAAAATCTAACAATCCTTCTACTAATCCTTCCTTTTAACGACGAATTAGCTTATCTCTATACTTGCGAAAATCTTGGAAAACTACTGTTAAAACGAACTATATCTTATCATAAAACCTATGGCCAAACAGCCCATGAAACGCCAGACGGTGATTTGTTTGGGGGGTGGGGGGTGGTAAGCATGCCGCACTTATCTCGCTACATAGGTGCGCTACCAACTAACTGTAGCTTCCCACTTTTTCTCACGATGCTAGGTCAACACCGACTTTGCCTTCACGGGAATCGAACCCTGAATTCTGGCACCAAGCCACTAGATCAACGCGTGAGGAGATATGCTATCATAGTTTCAGGGACTTCGCGATGTAGAAGCCATCGCTTCTTCTTTTAAGCGAAAACAGTACTGAGCGAGTTCCTATTTCTGTCAAATGTTCAGTAGAAACTTATATGAGATATCTTGTTTAAACTTAATGGGATTTCTTTCCTATACCTACTACATACGTCCTACCTTGTTGGCAGGTAGTTTTCAGTATTAATCAGGGTACCATCCTGTCTTGAGTACTTCCTATAACCATTGGAGATTTCTCAAGGCAGCATACCTGGATTCTATTCTTAATTCACATCAGTTATGATTGAATTGATGACACGGTTAGAAGAGTGTTTTGAAGAAACAATTACTTTACTTGCTCTATGTTTCGTATACAATTGGAGCTCTTGGGACCTTCATCATTTCAATCATGCAATCTGTACTTATACGATCAATCTCAACGTACATTACTCTCTTCTGTCTTTAAGAGTTCCTGAAGAAAAGCATCAATGGTACCCGAAACGTAGAGCAAGTAAAGAATTGGTTTTTCTTTAAAAGACTTCTCAAGTCATCTCGTATAATCATTTCTATATTATAACTCAAAATCGGAGGATTTGGATACCTGTAAAGATCATGTATACCATCGCAGATGAAATTACAATCGCTTTCTACAGCAACTTGAGCTTGATTCTTGACTCCTAAATTTTTTTTCGCAACCCGATTTGTATTGGCACCAAGCCATTCGTTTGGTATTGTCGAGTAGTCCAAAAAAGGGCAGCCAGCCATTCCTGCACCAGTCACTGGATTTTTAAGTCGAGTTCATCGCGAGCATCTATGAGTGAAGAACACTCCAACAGATGCTCACTCGTCACCTCCATGTCAGGATTGTTACATAATGGGCATATGGGGCTGCCCACGAGCCCCAATCGATGGACAGATGTGAACCCTAGATAAAAGTAAGTATATGGTAGGAAAAATCCTCCTACAGATTCACATCAACCCAAACTAAGCTCGTAGACAATTTACATTATCTGTGTTTCCAATTAGACAAAAGACTGGCCTGTAATCACCATAAAACACTGTCGATCTAAACAGGCGGTTATCAATAATTCTTATAACAACTAGAATGACATACAAACTTACATTATAAAATATAAGACTTACTTCTATCTCATGTTGTGCAGACATCTGCATGGTCTTGCAGCAATAAAATATTAGGAACACTAAGCCCAAAATATTCCCACCATAACCAATTTCCTTCAACCCAAATTCCTTAGGAAAACTCCCTTGCTAGCCCGTAATCCCTAATGATCTAAAGATTCCTTTCATTAACGTTTTAAATTAGAAACAAAACAAAAAATTCTTTCGGAATAGTGCAGTAAGAAGGAGTCGTTATATTTATCTTGTTATCTTTTTTTTTATCTTTCAAAATGATGACTGTGTCGATGTATGAGATTTGGAAATGTGGCAACCTTGTGACTGTTGATGACCTACTAAACTCAACCATAGGTATGAATGGTGTAAAACTCGCCCACGCTATATTATCGATAGGTTAATATTATCAAAAGATAGGAAGTAGTAGTGGCGTAAATAGAAACATTTCTTGTTAAAAATCTATAAAAAAAACTTTTGACGAGAAGTAAAAATTAGATTATTCTGATTATTTTGGTCAAAAAGAAAATTAAATTAAATTTCTAAAAAAAAAAAAAAAAAATAAAATAACCATGCATTTGAAATGTATTTAAATAATACTTTATAATTAATTTTAGAACTTGATGAAAATTCCCTAGCCGGCCATGTGTGTGTGTGTGTGTGTGCGCAAACCTGTAGAAAACTATATGGAAATTCTCGACCATAATGGTAGAAATGATATTGAATTCCAAAGCAAGAGTCTGATAATAAAGGAATGAGGGATTTAGTGATGGAATCTTTGCGCATTGAAGAGCCGGGGAAGCCCTATATACATATATAGTGTGGAAGATATTATTAAATCTAGAAAATAGTTTTGTGTAGTTTTACATGAACCACATTCTAGGAGCTGATGACGTCAAATTTTGGACAATATTTCTGCTTTACTTGATCGTAAAAATAAAAGAGGAGATGAGATGGGTCAGGGTAGGAAACAGTTTGAAGAAGATGGCCATGGTTTCTTTTAGCCATGATTCATCCATTATAACAAGGGCTGGGTGATGGAAAGTGAAGTGGGTGAGTGAAAGGCTCATCAGCGCGATGCTTGACATAGAGAGCGGGCCCACCCTACCGAAAATCTTGCAAGTTCTAGCATAATTAAATGCTTATTTTGCTCCCTCCTTTCTAATGCAAGGGCCTCGGCGTGAATAAATTTAAATTCATTGCACGGTTATTGGGGCTTGACTCTTATCTAAGCCAGGAGGAAGGAACATTTTCTTTTATGAGCGGGTGCTACAAAACAAATTATTCAGCTTTGATCCAGTTTTTCTTTCTATTTTGTATACTAATTATGTTCACAATGTCCGAGCGTCACTATCTGCGTTCGGGCAGAGCCCTGCGCTTTATATTCTTCTTTTGTCAGATGATTATTTTTCCACAAGCAAAACATAATTCAAAACTTGGAATTTTTATTAAAAATATAACTATACTTTATATAGGCTGGTGATATTTAAGTCGTACATTAATTTGACATAGCAGTTTCTCTAAAGTCGAACTTCACGGTGAAATATTTCAAGTAAAAATTATCTAACCAAATTTAAAAAAAGTCGCAAAAAAGTAAAAAAAAAAAAAACATTAAAATAGTACTTCCGGTAGAGGAATTGTGACAGATAACTCGGGTCCCATAATGATACCTAAACGGAATATCAAGTTTGGACTGTCAGTGATTTTTCGTTACGTGCTGTTCACACATATACATACTATTTTCTAAAAACCACTCTTTCGTATTCAGGTGACCTCAGAACGAATATATCCGGTGAAAACTAGATTTCGAAAACTTTGACAGGATTACAATATAGTTATAAAAAGTAAAAAATCGTTACAGCCATTATATATAATAAAAATATATTTGATAATTACATTATAATATTTAATTAATATTAATACATTTTTATAAACTATTTAGTGATGATATGTTTACATTTCAAGGTTACAAATATTCTTGATATTGTTACGGGTCCACACAATGCTGGATAACATGGGCGAGTTTATCCATCATAATATGCTTATTACTTCCTTTTTCTCATATTAAGAGGAAATTGGAGGAAGATCGTGCCAGATTTTTAAAATTGAGTTTTCAACCAGAAATATATGTTTTTGGATCCCCTGAATACGAAAAAAATGTTTTTAGCCAATGGTCGGGATGTGCATGTGGGTTTTAACAGAATATCTCAAAAACGAAAAGATGAAATGAAGCTCAAACTTCGTAACTACTACCGCATCAGACACGATGATTTCGGGCAAAATTCATCAACCGAATATGCAACATTACTGAATGATTTTTTTTTCCATTTTTCGTGATTATCTTAAAAACGGCTCCAACGATTTTCTTTAAACATCGTATACGATTTATACACATAAATATCTATCACTTTTATTTCCAGGAAAATGTATTTTTGGGGAGTTCTAGGGGGGGAAATTAGCGTTATGTTTTCCTCTAAAGTACACCACTTCAGTACAATATATGATTTTACCAGCTACGTAATATTAATATAGTACAGAAGCATTGTTGGAATTCCAAATGGAAGGAAATCGGTTAACCAGAACTGCAATTTACAGAATAGGGTTTCGAGTATTTTGTGTAATTTTCTCGAAAACGGATGCTATGATTTTCTTTAAGGTTGGTATGTTCGCTGCATAGATTGAAAGGTGTCACTTTTATTTGCCAAATTGTTTTAATAGCGGTATTGGAGATCGGTCAGTTAGTTTAAATTTAAATTTGCACAAGCTTCTTAGTTTTGACATACAGTGCTCCAGATACGGCCGCTTAGGTATACATGAAAAATCCCCACCACCACTTTTATGGCCAGCCCAAACTAAACATTGTAACGTTGCAATTTTAAAGAAAATTTCTTCATTGAATTGTATTAATTAGAGTAACAGAAGAAATTCGTGTTAGTGTTTCATAGCAGGTTTTCTTTCCTACACAGGAAATGTTAATAAATTATTTGCGGTTTATTAATTTCCAAACTTAGCAATATTTCTTCAGAGAGAACAGTTAGAGAAAGTAAAATTAAGAAGGCAAAAAATTCTTATTAAAGATGGCGCTAGTTGTTTAAATGTCCTAGTACATCGACGTACTATTTCTAATGTTTTGCAATGCAGCAATATTATTGGTGATTCTGGCAAAAAATATAAATACACTATTAGATTTTGTGGAAAGTTGCCAATAGTTTTCTTTTGTTTTCTTATATTATCGAATACTCCTGTATGGTGAAAAGTAACTAACTGTATTTAATAACAGTACGAACTTTGGAAACTTTTAGCCCCCGTTGTAATATTGAATTTTCCCCACTATCACCAGTAGTGGTAATATGAAATCAAGAGCAAAAATAAATGGAAGGAAAAAGGATGCTCTCAAACTGTTTATTGCTGAATGGAGAAATGAGTAGAGAAATGGGTCTTGATAATTGGATGAACTTCTCTGCTATGCTGGTTATTGGTTGCGCAGACTTCCATATTTTTGAAATATATATACAGCTGGCCAAAAAAAAAAAAAAAAGATCATTACGCAATATTTATGTCAACTAGAATAGTTGATTTGTTTGTTTTTTATTTGATCGATTGCTAATTCTTTCTTGATTAAGACACTTTATTCAAGTATTTTGGGAAAAAATAAAATTGAAGTTTTTTGAATTCGAAAAATAATTGATAAAAAAAAAAATAGCTAAAAAAAAAATTATTATCTGGTGTGATGCGCACACATTTTCTCACTGCAATTAATACAGTTTAATGGACAAATTCTATAAAATTTTGATGTTAATAAACGTTTAGTTGGGTTTGCCATAAAAAATGTGTTAGGTGTTTATCAGGTATCAAGTGGGTGTACCTTGTGTCCCAGTGTTCCTCTATTTCAAACAATACCGCCATTGTGGCAGCAATTAAAATTTAAACGTAACTGATAGAAGTTTCCCTCAGAAATTTCTGAAGAGTCATTTTTTTCCGCTAAAAAGTTTCAAGGAAAAGTACAAGTTTTTATCTGAGGAATTAACATTCCAAGTTTCACGTAAATTGTTATAACCGTTTTTGAGGGCCGATTTCTTCTTCCAAAGAAACTCAGAAACCAAATTCTATAAAGCCACATTTTCGGATAATACATTTCTTTCAATCTGGAATTCTAGCAATGCTTCAAATATAACTTAATATCATACAGGTAGTAGAACCACAAATATACAGAAATGGTACTTTAGAGAAGAGCTTGGCAACGAGGCGACAGATCGCCTCGTGAGGGCTCTGTTGGAACCTTCACTGGTTCGGAACCTTTCTCGGCATCGCAAAGTGCCTCAGTATGCAGCCATCAGAGAATTGGTTCCACTCCGATCAGAAGAGTGGTGGGTTAAAACCCCAGGGCAGAACCTAGCGAAAAATTTATTAATAGCTACTCGCCCAGGCTTACTGCAGATTTACTCCAATAAGGCCGGGCGGCCGCAAGGATGTCTACGAGTCTTCTTACTAGCCACTGAAGATTTAACAGGCACATGAATTGCATGGGCCTGACAACGGAAAGTATTGTTTAGGTTTTGTCAGGAAGAAGAAGAAACAGAAGAACAGAAGCCGCACGTGCGAGGGACTTGAATAGTTGAGGTATTTGCTCTTTGGTGAGGAAAAACTGACATCCGCAAGCCACACCAGGGTAGATAGGAGTCACAGGATGTTTCACACCAGTCTTTGTTAATATTAAAAGCCTGATGAACATCAAAGAGTGAGGCGATAAACACTATTCTTCCTCACGTGAATTCACTAAGTACAAATCATATCTAACTCCTTTTTTTTTTAATTTTTTTACCGGTCTAAGAGGAATTATTGTGATCTTGTCCAATTGACCACTACAAGAGAAATTTTCGTATTTGCTGCTGAAATACGTTAAGTTTTATGTGAAGAGTATTTCTCTCAAACTAGTAGATTGTACCCGCAATACATCGGTGTTATACAAGTTGTAATATTGTATTAAACGAATTCAGACAGGCGCTTATACAGTTGAAAGAAATGCCTGAGCTAACAAAACTGCAATAAACCATGTGATTTTTGACATCTCCTGACTCAAAAAAACCCACAAACACACCCTTGTCTTGAGTGTACAATAGATCTTCACTCTGAGCAGATTAAAGTTCCCAAATCGAACAATTTTTTTTTTTTAATCAGATTTATTTCAGTCACCTTTAGAATTAAAGAAATTGAATTAAATTGTGAATTTTTCCAATCCTATATATATTAATTACCCAATTAAATTTGATGTTTACTTTTAATTAATTTTATGTTCATGTTTCTTCCTTCTTTTTTTTTAATAATATATATTTAAATAAATCTAAAATTGATCACAAAACTAAAAATTTTGATCTGAATATGCACAAGTCTTTTTTGCTCTAGTCTTTCAAGCTATTGAAATTAAATATAGAACATCAAAATTGAAGAAAATTAGTTTAAACAAAATTAAGATTTTCCAGAATGGCTTTTTAGTTTTTCGCTACTTTCTCGAAAACCGTCCCAAAAATTTTTTCCTAAATCTGCTGTACACACTATTAAATTTGTCAATAAAATTTGTTACTTACAAATTTTGAGAATTGCAGTGAGTGATAGTCGTATGAGTGTTTAATTTCAGATTCTTTCTAGAAATAACTGTTAATCTAGATATATCACCTTTTAGTCATATATGACTATTCACATGGAGCCAACTAAGATCTCTTTTTCGGGTTAAGACCAAGTCCGTGGTTTATATAAAAACTAAGTTTCCTTCGTATTGCAATAGGTTTTTTAGGTTAGTAGAGTTGGCTTCATTATTAGACCAATACCAGCAAGAATTAGTCTGGGGAGTTGTAAAATAAAGCAAATAGAGGAGCAGTGCCTAACTTTCTATTTCATCTTGCACGTGATTGGCTATATGTACAGGGGCGGGGCTTAGTTTTCCAACTCATGCTTGGGATTGGCAGTTTGATGACGAGGTTTAAGTCTCCCTCTCATTGTCAGAGTTACATCCTTGTTTTGTTCTGGAAAATCATTAATTTTTTTTCTTTTTCTGTGTTTTCTTTGTACACCGTCTCTCTTACAACACATTCTAATTATTATTTATTTGGACAAGGACTTTAGAGTCCTCAACATTTCTTGTATGTCAAATCGCGGAGGAGTGTACTGCAAATGCAGACTTTTCCTTTTTGTTACGATTGGCGCAACGAATGTGCTCTTTAAGTTTCATTATAACTAATCTCCCCTTCTAGCCTTAAAAACTTTTATTTACAGGTCGATCAGGATCAGAGAGAGATGGTGGAAATTGAGAAAGAAGAATACCGCATAAACAGCCAATCACTTGCAAAGGTTCCGCCTGTCTTTGCTTTATTTTCAACTTTTCACTGTAATTCTTGTCAGTTTTGGTTTAATAATCAAGTAACTAATACCCTGAAGATGCCTAATGCAATACGAGAGTCTTAATATTCAATCTTATCACTTTTGTTTAAAAAATATCTTTTCCAATGCTATTCCTAATTTAAAATTTATTTTTAGTGGGCTCTTTGATATTGGGCATTCTTTGAAAGTGACGCTTCAATAGGTTGCAAGATTTCCATCAGTATGTAATTTTAAGTAACACTGAAAAGGGTGGTAAATATTCAAAATTTGAATGGAAATTTGTCCAATAAAGATGGAGAGATATGAAAGTTGTGTTAGTCTACGATAAATAACAATATAGAATGCATGATAATAATAATAATTTATGGTCTTGACTGACAATTTAATTGGTGTTTGTCTTTATCAACTGATTGATCAATTAAGTATACAAGTTTATATAATTAAAAGTTTTACAAACACAATTAACTCTTTCCAGCACTCCTTATATCACTATTTCTCTCCATTCTATAGAAAGGAAAATCATCAAGTGGTTATTTAATAACTATTGTGACAATTCATTGATAAATATATTGTTATACCGACCTATTCATTTCTTCTTTTTTTTTCCGTGAAAATAATTCATTAAATGTTTCATTCATACTTTTGTGCTAGCTTTTAAATAATTGATTTATTGCACAAACAATATGTTTTTCATTGTATTTGTTTATGTAATAATACTACGTAACTGACTCATTATATAAATCGACTATTACCATCGATTATATGCAGAAACTCGGTGAGGGAAACACAACCACACATAATTAGTAGACAATAAAATGGATAAAATTTCCTTTAAACTAGAACTTTTACAAATATCCAAGGCAGACAGTGCTTGAAGTGATTACATTGCACCAGAAAGACAAATATCCAGAAGACAGCGCTAATAACACTGAACCACAATCATATTTGACATTTAACCCTAAAAATAAATTTTTCCCTTCAAAAATCATTCCAATAAAATCAATATAAAAGTAATAGGTATTTTTGTGTATAAGAATTATACGAAGTTTCAGTAAGAGAAAATGGTGGAAGGTGTTGTCGAGTGAAAAATTTAAAAAAGAAGAAAATTCAGTAATATCGCACTTCTAGTTAAAAGGGAAAAGCATCGGTGGTGGAAAATGAAATTTAATTTCCTACGATTTTTTCGTTTTTGAGATATTTTGCTCACACACAAACACAGACCATTGGCTAAAAAATAAAAACATTTATTTCATCCCCAGGAGACCTGAAAATAAGCTTTACATAAAAATCATTCAATCGGAAGTGCCACTTTACTGACTGTTTTTTTTTTTTTCATTTTTGGTAATTTTTTCAATAACGCTCCAACGATTTTCTTTAAACTGATTGTATCAACTAAACATATAAAGAGCTACAACATTTATTTGAAACATTTCTACGGTAAAATTCATTGAAGGGAACTTTAGGGAGGTGGGGTGAGATGAGATTTTCATCTAAAGTGCTATTTCAGTTTATTATACAATTCTATCATCTAAATAATATTAATTAGAATTAAATGTAGTGTCGAAATTCCGAGATTTCATTTTCTGCCAATTTCTCTGAAACAGCTTCAACGATTTTCTTTAAACCAAGCATATGAACTACACATATAAAGTGCTACAACTGTTATTTGAAACATTTTTCCGGGTAAACTTTTGGGAAGACTTTTTCCGGGAGATTTTTGGGAAGGGGGAGGGTTATTGTTGTCCTCTAAAGTGCTTAGTTGATTATACAGTTCAGCCATCTGAACAAAATTAATTAGAAATAAATAGATTGCTTGGATTAAATTCCGAGTTTCAAGAAAATTAAATTAAAGTGGAAGTGCGTTTTTACTGAGCAGTTTTCCAATTTTCGCGATTTTGTCCATTAAAAACACCGACGGAATTTCATTAAATTTGGTATAATAACTATAAAATTTGTCGATTAAAATTTTATAAACTACAGTAAGAGAAAGTTGTGTGAGTGTTCCACACCAGATTTTTTTTCATTTTTGAGTTATCCTGAAGACCTTGCAGCATAAATAAGAGAAAGTAAAAGTTGATAAATAATTATAATAATGTAAAATATAATTAAACTCCTGGCACTTGTTGCTACAATGAGCTATTTTTATTTTTCTGGTAACTATATTTTGTTATTATTATTGTTTGGCATAAAGGTGTTCTAAAGTTTTTAAATGATTTTTTTTATTTTTATTTAAATAAAGCATTTATTTATCCCCCTGACCAAAAAAAAAAAATTATTAACGATTCAAGGACCAAAAAAAAAAAATTAAAAAATTGAATCTGTTTTTTAAAAAAAATTGATCAAGATCGGGGCTTCTTAGGAGAAGCAATAATTAAATTTGAAGTATCGTCTGTAATATTCACTTTTGAAGGGGGGAAAATTCATAGAATGATAGATTTATTTTTATACTTTGACGACATATGTTGTGAATTTTAGCGAAGATATAGACAAATTGAATAGACGCATGAGAATTGATTTGTATCTGGAATCGTTAAAATGCAAAAGAAATGTTACCAATTTTTTGTGGCTTAAACATTTATAGATTTTGTTTGTATAAATTTGATAAGAAATTCCAACCTAATATATGAGATTATTCGAAAGTTGTAAATAATGTTGTTAAAAGTGAGGGTGCAATAATGGGGGGGGGGGGGAATTATACAGCTACATTAGATAACAGTATTTGGTGGAAAATGTCAAGAATGTTAAATTTTCTGGGAAATATTTCATTTTCAGCGCATCGACGGAATACTTTCGAGTGTGTGAGCGAGTAACTGAAAGAGAAAATGAGAAATTGTAGGATTGTTTCACATATCTGACCAAATTGAAGGGTCTAGAATTTTAAATAAACAGCCAACTTGATATCCCGTAGAACTTCATTCAAAAGACCAATTATTTAATATTTGATGGATTTTTGAGGAATAAATACTTGAAAAAAAATTAACCCATTCACCTCATTTCATTGTTATTTTCTTTTTTATTTTTTCCCGAGGTAAGTACTGCGTTTGTATCAGTTTTTCGGAGTTTTCACCGTAAATATATTTTGTAAGACTTCTTGGGGGGTACGTAAATAATTTTTTTTTTTTTTTAACTAGATGAACTGTTTAATTTTAGAAATATTTAAAATTTGGTTAGAACAAGAAAATGCTCGTCTTTTTAAAATGTTTTATTAATATAGATATTATATGATTCCCCACTTTATCAAATTAAAAATATTAACCAAAAATTCTCAGTTTCAAAAAAATTTTCTCTCTTCGAAAATTGCCTTAAGCGAAAGTAATGTGTCATAGTTTCGTACTAGATATAGTTTCACTTTCTTATAGGGCCGCTTTAAGACGGGATATTATTGGTTTGAAATTTGATTGGGGGCTCACTCCTCAAGAAATTTGTTTTTCCCTAAAATTTATTCGGATTAAAATTTGATATCCGATATACAATAGGGGCATAAGTTTTAGAAAAAAAAATTTACGATAAAAACAGAGTCCACTTATGGATGTACTACTTAATGAAGTGATATTCTTCTTTTAAGTTTCATAAATAAATAAACAGCTCTAATGATTTTTCTGTTCAAATATTCTTTATTTATTTTAGATTAATTATTTATTTATCATTTTATTTTTAAACGAAATCAGCAGTGTTTTTTTTATCAATTTCTAGGAATTATTTTAGAGACATCCAGAGAAATGAGGCTTTATTTTACGGTTTAGTGAATGGAAAAAACCTAAAAATTCTATTGGTCAGATTTTATTGAATAACAATTACTTGTGATTGGGTCAATTTTTCTTGGATTTCATTAATTGAATTTTACCTGAATATGAAAATGAAAACAAGAAAGAATAAAAAAAACAAATTCATTGAGAGAAACTCAGCAGTGTACGTGACAAGAAAGATTTGGTCAAAGTACGTCTATAAGAGGGGCGACTTAATTAGATGTATTGTTAATAACAATTTGGACGCGATTTTCTCAGAAAACAGCGACAACGATTACCTTTAAATATTGGGATTGGTCTACTGACAGTAGATCTGTATAAGCCTGCCAGGTATTTTTCAAAAAGAGTTTCCTCTAATACATGATGTGCAATGAGGGATTAAAAAGCAAAAAGTGGGGGTGCGCTATTTATAAAATTATAAAATTGTGTTCACATTAATTATAAAAGAAACATTAATCAAGAATGAAGTATTTGTAATTTTTTTTTTAAGGAATATAATTAGAGTATTGTATAATACTTACAGAAAGATGTATCCCGTATGGGTTCTGGCAATGTACTGTTTTCAGAGTGCTAGTAAATAACGGGGCTGGGCTTTCGGGAGCGAAATACAGAGTGAGCAGCAACGGAAGAATGAGCGAGTGAAGGCGAGGGAATGAGACAGAACGAGAGAGAGAGAGATATAGCACTGAGGAGCAACATGTGCCTGTGTAGAGCGCGCTGGTTGTCATAGTAACCAGGGCCGCACCCAGCAACCAGTATATTCTCTCTGTACATTGCCGTCTCTCCCCTCCTGCCAACATCGCCACTACTGCCACCTTCTGCTCCTCTCAGCTTGGGGGAAAACGGATGATGACTAGTAAGAGAGAAGGAGGGGAAGAGTGGTTTAGTGGCCGGGTGCCTGCCAGTCACTCATTCTGGGTGAGAAACTTGAGGGATAGATCGTGGCACTGCTACTACGTCTCTACCACTATCGCCACCGCCAACAGGGAGTGTGAAATATACTCTCCTCCGTTCTAGAGGGGCGGAATGAAGAATGGGCTTGGTTGGGCCGGCCGGCTAGGCTGGTAGGTGGGAGGAGGAGTTGTTCTGTACTATTCTAACCTAAGTCTGCCTTTCTTATTGCATCGTGTTCCTTCGTTGGATATATCCACTTCTTCTCTTTTCGTTCGTGTTCCATCATCATGGGTGAGTGGAGAGATTGGCACTAACTCTTCCAACTACAGTGGGTAATAGGAGATGAAAGTGAAGTGTGCCTGTGAAGAGGAAATTGTCGAACTGTGTTGTGGCCCACGTTTCCCCACGTTTTCACTACCTTCTCTATTAATCCCTACTTCTCGGTTCTTCCATGTTATAATTTTCTCCTTAAGAAAAAGAAAAAACCATTCTACTAGACAATACTTCTTCTTTTTTTCTTATTACGTAACAGTGATAAGAAGTACAATAGCAAAAATTTCCCCACATGTGGCAATAAAAAATAACCTGCTGCAATGATCCTGGTTATTTCCTTCTTTTTTTCCTAATGTTACAATGTCCCCCGGGGAAACAGCTGTTCAACATGGACACTCCACTTTATAAATAATAAAGGTGACATATTATTCTTATGTATTTCTGAATAGAAATCAAATTATTTGTGTTGGAACTTTATACGAGTACAATATCGATATTGACTTGGATATTGTCAACATTTTTACTGTTTTTGTTTGTTAGTTTTCTCTTAGAAAAAAGAAAAGGAAAGGAAACTTGGTACAAAATGCGAAACAACCACAACTTTTTCTTATGCGTAAATTCAGAAAGATTCTTCTAAAATAAACATTTTCCCGAAAACTCGCACTTCTCTTTAATGGATTTTTCTTGCAATTGGAATTATGAAAATGTATTTAAATTATTAAAATTATACTCCGCCAGTTCTGGCTTCCATCAGAAACTTGATCCAATTGTCCATGTCCAATGCATTTTTCCCACTATAAGGAGGGGCATATCCAGACCAGCGCCTGGAATAGGTGAGAGCGAACACCAGGACAAGGCGGACGAAATTCTTGAAATACATTTGATGGATTTTAATGGTTGATAGAACCGTAAATTCTACTGAAGTGATACTTCAGCAGAAATATTAAATCTGAAGCTCCTTCTCCGTAGCCTTAAAAAAAAAAACTCCTTTTCAAATGGAGAAATATTTCAAATAAAAATAATAGGCATTTATGTTTGTAGTTGGCACGCGTTGTTTAAAGAAAATCGTGTAGAAGCTTCTTTTTTTTTCATGAAAGTCACGAAAAATCGGGGAAAAAAACATTCAGTAAAAAGGCACTTGCACTCTAACTGAAATTTTCCGTTTGAGCTGCACTCTATGTTTACTTTCTCTCACTTCTAACAAGTATTGCAAACTTTTGTTTTGAAGTGCTCAGAGTAGGGAAAAAAATTTATAGCGAATGGTCTGTGTGTGTGTGTTTATGTATGTAGGTATGTATGTTAACAGAATATCTCAAAAGGAAAAGTCATAGGATGCTCAATCATAGTATTCTATTCAGTAGGTACTACCTCGCATCAGGCACGAAGATTTCTGGCAAATCCATCAAGCGGAAGTACCTCTTTATGGAATGTTTTTTTTTTTAGTTTTTCATGTTTTTATGATTTTCTTTAAAAGGCTCCGAAAGATTTTCTTTAAACTTCGCATGCTATCTACTCACTGAGATACCTATCTCACTTTTATTTGCATTTTTCGCGGAAAAATTTATGTTGAAGGGGTTCTGAGAGGACAATAGCGTTATGCTTTTTTCTAAAGTACCACTTCAGTATGGTTTTACCACCCTACATAACATTAATACATATTAGAAGCATTGAATAGAATTCCAAATTTGAAGAAATTCGGTTTACCGGAAATGCTATTTTACAGAATAGGTTTTCTAGATTTTTGGAGTTTTCTCGAAAACGATTACGATTTTCTTTAAACTTGAAATGCTTGTTGCATAGATAGAAACGTATATCAATTTTATTTGTAACATTTTTTTGAAAAAATTTATTTGATAGGGGTGTTAGTTTAAATTTTAATTTGCACATGCTTTCTTGGTTTTAACATAGAGCGCTCGGATGTACAAGTAAAATCCCCATCATCACTTTTATGAACAGCCTAACTAAACATGGTAACAT
The DNA here is from genome assembly GCA_011037195.1 of Triatoma infestans. Classification (NCBI taxonomy): domain Eukaryota; kingdom Metazoa; phylum Arthropoda; class Insecta; order Hemiptera; family Reduviidae; genus Triatoma; species Triatoma infestans. The sequence continues at coordinate 23,690 of JAAEAF010014006.1, forward strand.
TTAAAATTTTAAAGAAATTTTCTGCTTAAATTGTATTAATTACAGTAAGAGAAACTGGTGTTTTACACTAATTTTTTGGTATTTAAATATAATATTGGTTTACTCAGAACTCATTAAAAAAAATATATTGACGCTATATCATAATATGTCTCTGTCAACATTAAGATAAAGTAAAAATTTAATTGAATTAAAAGTTAATTAACAATTTATTAAATTAATAATTGGTAATTTTATTTTATTGCTTTTTAGATATAGATAATAAATTAAATTACCATTGTTGATATAATTGAACACCCAGATATTTACAACTTTATATTAAACCCGCATAGCCTGTGTGTATTGAAGGCTACACTAAAAGTTGGTTTCCGTTTCCTTCTAATATTCTCTATACTTAAAACATAACTTCAATTCAATAAAAAATTATTCTCGTCAATATGCTGAAATATATTTTGGGCATTATCTGTAAACATTGAATAGAATTTTACCAAAAAAAAAACTTCATGCAGATGATGAATTTAGTGTCTTCTATATTTCCGCCCAATCATTCCTCTGATCATTTGATTTGTGATCGTATAAAAATTTAGATTCAATTTTTACCGGAAATAGAATTCTGAGGTGTCCCGGGTTCGAAAAAAATAATCTGATGTGTAACATTCACACGAATTTCTCTTACACCTGTTTAATACAATTACATACAGATGACAAATTTTCTTACACTCAGATTTTACATATTGGTCCTAATATATACAGAGATGGTAGGGCAAATAAGTACCTACTAAGCCAGGCTGCTAGAGAAGTGATTACATATTCTGGACCAGTAGAGCGCACCACCAAAAACACTGAATAACATTTGAATTTTAACACCGCAAATCCCGCGCAAAACTACAAGTGATACGTCACTATCTGTGCAGTTAGGATACTAAGTTTAAAAGGAAATCGTTTTCCAGAAAATTCCAAAAAACGCAAAAACCTATTTTGTAAAATCGCACTTCCGGTACTTCCGATTTTTGAAATTCGCAATTCTATCAATGCTTCCAATAGTTCTAATACTATGTAGATGGTGAAACCATGTAAGATGAAAGAAGAAAAGCATAACGCTACTGCTGCCCCAGAACCCCCATGAAATGAACTTTTCCTGGGAAATTTTTCAATAAAAGTGATAGGTATTTATGTGTATAGCTAGTAAACTATATTCAAAGAAATCTTTGGAGGCACTTTGGAGAAAATCACGAAAAACTGAGAAAAAAAATTCAATACAGTTGCACTTCCGGTTGACGGATTTGACCCCAAATCTTTCGTCTGGTGCGGTGGTAGTGCCTAAATGGAATATCACGTTTGAGCATCCTGAAATAATTTTGTTAAAACACACACACGCATATATATATTTCTTTAATGGAGAATAATAGAGATTTCTTTAATAGAATTATATAGAGATTTTATATATATATATATATATATATATAGCGCTAAAAAACTTTTTTCGTATTTAGTAGACCTCAAAACGTGTGTTCTGGTGAAAACTCAGTACCGAAATTCTGGCACGATCTCAATACTTTCTCTTACTACGAGCAAGAGAAAGTAAAAAAGGTATTTGACGAATGGCATGTGTAATGTGATAACAAGAAGGAATGATAACAAGAAGGAGTGATAAGAAGAAAAATATATAATTTTTAATTATAAAAATTACAACTAGTGGTGCCAGCCAGTCGCTATTATTCAGGTCAAGAGCCGCGGTCAGTACACGGTCAAAGGGACCGCCAAGGACAGGAACCGCCAAAGACACACTGCTTTCAAAAGGGTCATTATACGTCAGTCAACAAATCATTCAAAAGGCCACCTGGCTACAGTCTTTTGATAACCGCCAATAAACAAACACTCAAAAGACCACCTGGCTACAGTCTTTTGATAACTACCATCACCTGTTGCCACACCTGTTCACCGACCTATTCAAGACCTAGGGTCAACACACGGCAAGAGATGTTTTAGTGTGACCCGTAATTACACACTTGTCAATGTGTGAGTGATGGCAATATAACGTCTCTCCACAAGAAGAGGGGAGGATTATTCTTCAGTATTTCATCAGCGTATCATCAAGAATCTACCAGTGACGTAGTTTATACATCGGAGCGCGTCCCTATCTAAGTATTTAAACATATATTTATTTATCAATCATTATAGTTGTGCATTCAGTTACATTTTAAATCATTTTAAATTAATTGTAGTTTATCTTTTCAAACGTTAAATTATTGTTAAAATATATATATATCTATTTTCGTAAATTGGTAATTCATATTCCGAGTAACTCTCTAAAAATCTCTAATTAACTCCCAACTATTCATCACATCACAACACCTCTCCAAGAGATCTGAACCCACTACACATGTAATGTTTGTATGTGTGTTAACAAAATACCTCAGAAATTGAAATGTGGCAGGAAACTCCGACTTGGTATTACGTTTATGTAGATACTACTAACGCAACGAGGTTCCGGGCAAAATCCATTATCTGAAAGTCCGATTTTACTAATGGTATTTTTATTCGTTTTTTTTTGTTTGCGATTTTCTCGAAAACGGTTTCAACGATTTCCTTTAAACTTGGCTTATTATTGTAGGGGTAGTGAACCCCCACCACTCATCCACACTAGCGAGTGAACCCCCACCACGCATCAGAGAGAAAGAGCCCCTCTCGAGAGAGAGGAGAGGAGAGGCAGTTGGATATATATACGAGAGACAGAGTCAAAAAAGACATTCTGTGAATTCAGATACACATCAGTTAATATCGCACCGTACATCTCATTTTTAGCCACGTCGTCTGTCAGTATCAGTTCTGTTCTAAACTTTTAAGTGCAAGTCCTTGGTAGTCAGTTATATATTTACATACATCAATTGTATATCGTAAACCAAATCTTAAGGTGTTTATCTTGATCATCAACAACCAACATCTCCTCACTACACCCTTACATTATCTACACATATATTTTCCAGTCTCTTCTATTTCTAATATTTTCCCAGAAAATTTGATTTTTTGGAGGGGGGTTTTGGAAGAATAGTAGCGTTAAGCTTTGTTTAAGCATTTCGGTATATTGTGTGGTTCTTCTACATATATATTAATATACATTAGAAACATGTAACCGCCGTAAATGACGGTTAATTAAATTAAAAAAAAAAAATTATTTTATATTAAATTCATTATTATAGTACGGCTGTGCTTTATCTCGGGCCAGGTTAGAAGAAGTACAGTAGACTCTGGACTAATGTATAAACAACATTACTGTGGTTCAACTACGTGCGTGCGTCCGTACGCGCTAGTGAACAATTAGTTCGTAGCCGCCGCTTGGCTTAAGCACATCGTTCAGTGAGTACTGGATTTTGAATTTCCTTTTTTTTTACGGCATTGCCGGATTTTTGAGAGCATCCTTTGGCTCTCCTCAATGCTGGAGGAAGAAGAGCATCCTTTGGCTCGTCTGGAGGAAGAAGGCATCCCGGATACCACAGGAAGAAGGATGATTTGGACACGCCGAGGAAATATAAAAAAGGAATAAACCATCTAGGCCACAGCAAGTATGGTTTTTAAAACTCTATATTTAAATAATCAAATACCAGCAGATACAAAGAATAGTGGAAATAAGCCGGCGGCTACATACATAATTGTGGAAATAACTAGAAAAGTTATTTTCCACAACGTATAGTGAATAGTTTCGTTCTTTTTTGAGACTGGAAGACTTTTATTCTATTGTAAGAACAGTTTTTTTGTTTAATTTTAATTTTAAATTTTAATTAAAATTACTAAGCATAATTTTTAGTTTAATTCATTTTTTTTGTGTAATTAGTTCTTCATTAAAAGTGGAGGTATTTCGTTCTAATCTCCTATTTCCAGGGCACGGAATAGAATATACGTTATTTTTGTAAATTGTAGACTGGAGTTTCTTGGTTGTACGAAGTGTTCTTTGAAATAAATACGTATATGTGTATGTAGCTACATTTTACGTTGATGTATTCATTTTTGGCCAGAGATAGCAGCACAGCTGAATACTAATTACCTATTCACCTCTACGGTTCGCTGTTGCCGTGAGTAATTTTCCGATTTCTTTTCTTTTTCTTTCCCAATTCGATTTATGCAATTGACTTTTAAACAGCGTGGCGCCCAGTTTTCCTTTTCTTTTTATCTATATTTATTTGTTTCATTTTTTTTTTATACAGGTATTTTTGTCCTATTATTCCTTTCCAGCAAAGTTTTATTTATTCTTTGGAAAACCCTCTGAACCCAGCCCGTCTCCACGGTAGTTTAGCCGGAGCACTTGAGTATGTAAGCACTAAAGGAGAAAATCTAGTGTAACAAACATTGGTAGAATTCCAAGTTTAAAGAATATATTGGTAGGCCGGAAGTACGACTGTACTGAATAGGTTTTTTTTTTTTTTTAGAACAGATGAAAATCAATCTTCTAGCAAAAAAAATATCGTGAATATTCTGCGATTGTTTGATTTTTTTTTCTTTTCTTTTATTTGTTTGACTTGGTCAGACCATATTTTTGTTTTGTTTTAGCCTTATTGGAACTGACAGCTGCACGTCAATTGCTTCTGTAACAAGTAAGTAGTAATGACACATTGACATGACTTCAGTTTCCATCCATTGATGGGTCTCCTAATCATTCAATTACTGATTTTCCACCGCCCAATAAATCACGTCTTACACGGCGAGAGAGGAAATGTCTTTCACGCCAGAAGATATCTTTAGAAGAGAGTTAGTTTATTAGGGGGTGGGGGATGAGTGGAAAGGCGAGAATGAAAATTCTTCTATCAGGATGAGATTATATATTAGACAATAAAGATACTTTTTAGATCTGAGTGAATAGTTCTATTGACCGCACATAGTTGTGATGCATTGGTTACTCGGGTGCATTGTTTGTAAGGTTTGAAGACAGATAAATTGTGGAATGTTTTGCTGAACCTTACAATTCGAGTCCGTTTGTTTTTTTATCAGTGCTTTTGTTGTTTAATGTCAGTTTAGATCGTCTGCCAAGGAGCCATGCAGCTAGTAAGGTACTTTTAGAGTTTTCTTGCCCTTTTGAGAAGTGCATGTGGATTCTAGATCGTTGTCAATGTAGAGTCCGAGGTAGCTAGAGTTTGTAATGAGTGATCAGTGCTGATTTCACCTAACTTTTTTTTATAAATTAGTTCTCTTTATAAATTCAAAAACATAATTTTCACACTAATTAACTGAGGAATAACCCATACTGCGCTGCATAGAATGTATAAAACAAAAAAAATAAACACCATGTAATGAATACAAAGGTAGGTAACATTGCTGTATAAAACAGCTGTTGAATAAAAAGGGCAGGTTATATATTTCTTGGTAAGGTGTGTTTGTAGTGTTAACTGGCCATTAAATCACTGGAGCGCACTAGAGTCACTATATTATAACGAAGGAAATTAGTGATACTAGAAGTGGCAGTATGTGAACTTTAAGTCTTTCCGGTTTTTTTTTTGTTGGCCGTGTTAAATTTTATATTATATTGTTTTGTTACGTTTGCTTTTCTTTTCAGAGAATATTCTTTCATTTAATTTTCTAAATTGCAAGTAATAAATCACACACATCAAAGTACGTGACTTGTTTTTCTTTTTCTTTACTTAAAATTGCAGAATTAAGGCTATTGACGATAATAATATTTAACATTGTTGTCAGTCAGTTAGTCTGTACACAACATTAAAATTTATTAGCTTCTGGTGCATCGAAATGATGGAAAAGTGCCATTTTTCTAGATTCCTAAGCAGCTGTAAATGCAATAGCTCAAAACGAGCTTGGGTACAAGAATGTCAAGTGATCATAGACGAAATCCTTAGAAGAGGTGTCGACTTAAAATTCTAATGGATTTTCCAAGTCATTGTCAAATCGATGGTAACAAAAAATCTGACGTCGGACCAAATTCTGCTGAAATGTCATGGGCGAGGGCGTCTCTGACAGAATGGACTCGGAGATAACATAATCGTCACTAGAGGCTAAGCACTGGGGCAAAACACGGCAAAATGGTCATGCCAGAGCTGTGTAGAGATTCTGGTTTAAGCAGGTATTAGATCTGTCTGATAAAGGACCTGTTTACAGGGCACGGTAGGTTCAAGAAGCATCTACACAAGGTGGGATTGGTTGATTCGGAGCCATTGTGTAGATTGTGTCAGGAGGAGATGGCCACTCAACTGTTGTTCGATTGCGTTGGAATCGGTAAATTGCGGTACTAGATCTTCGGCACGTGGAGATTTGAGGAGATCGTACTGCAAGAAGGACTGGTGGGGAAGGTTCTGGACCTCATGAAGAGGAGAAGATTCCTTTACTAGGTATTGAGAGGGGTTGGCACAATAAGCCTCAACGGATAGGCGCTGCAGTGCCTGGGGTTTGAGTCCCTCCCTTGTGTCATTCTAATTCTAATTCACTGGCGCACTTCTCTTTTCTGGACTATCACCAATAAAATGGCAGTGTTGCTTTAAAAACCAGGCATAAATAAAAAATAGAAAAAAAATCTTTCTACTCGAAGAATATTCCAGCAATCGTGTATGTAATGTACTGGATTTGTATGTGTGTATAATGGAGTTGATGAGGAGAGAAATTGGGTTGATTAATTAGACGAGATATGAAGAACTGTTATAATATAGCTATAAGTTTGCGCAAACTGCACTGGACTTGTAATGATTTTTATAGAATAAAGGGTGGGAGTAGAGATATGACACGATGCGATGTATATGGTTGAATCTGATAGATAGATAGATGTCTAGCTCTTCCACTGGCTTATATACAGGTTCTCCCCACTCTAGCCTGCTTAAGTGAGAGAGTACCAGAGAGAGTCTGTTTTCTCTCGGTCAGGCTTGTGTTCTCTCTCTTGCTTTTAGAGTGTGTAAACAAAATATCTAAAAATTGCAGGATTCTCACAATTAATATTTCAATTAGGTATCATCGTCGCTTCCGATACAAGCTTTCCGTCAAACCGCGAGTGACATTAGTGTTAAATGTTACTTTTTTCTTTTTTTTGCGAATTTCTCGAAAATCAGCTTCATAGTTTTTCTTTAACTTAAAAGCATATTAACTTAAAAGACCATGATTTATTATTTGAATATATTTTCTAAGAATAGATATTCTAAGAAAATATCTTTTCTATTCAATTTTCTAAGAAAATTGATTTTTGGAAGGATTCTAGTGAAGTTGCATCCTTAAACTTCGCCTCTAAAGAGCCATTTCGTTACAATGCCCAGTTCTAATACCTAATATATTAAAAGAATTCCTACAATTTCTATGTTTGTTGTAAATCATGGATCGAGTTGCTCGTCTCTGCAGAGTAATTTTGTTTGAGTTTATCAAATTTTATAGAAAACGCTTTGGCGATTTTCACTTCACACACAATCACGCACAAATTCGTAAACCTTTTATTTATTTGGAAATATTTTTCTGGAATTGGGAGATTCTGGGAATTCCGTGACGCTAGATTTCAATTGTTATTGGGTATGATTCGAGGCATTGTCTTATAGACTACAATGATTGGTGGTGAACCAAAAATATACTCCCCCACCACTATATTTATTGTTATGGCAACTAAACATTAAATAAAAATCCAAGTCGGAAGAAAAAATTCTTCAATTATGATTGTCAGTGATATTTTCCGTGATAGCCTGTTTCATTTTGGGGTCATTGTGGAAAAACCGTAAGATAACACAAACTTGAACAGATCGAAATCAATTTAATCAGTGTATAAACTGATCTTGCTCTTTGCAAGTCTGTGTTTTCGCACTGTTTTCTCAATAACATCCTAACGATGGGCGAACGCCCGAAACCGGTCCGATGACCACAAAATCAAGCAGTTTATCATGGAAAATAGCTTTGATACTTTCCAGCTCTGCGGACCCAACCACAAGAATTATAATTGTATTAACTGTAATAAGATAAAATCGTGTGAGTGCATTGCGCTATAGTTTTTTTGGTCGGACAAAAATGGCGGATTGTGCTGACAGTGAATTTCATGCTGCCATTCAAAGTTTATTACTTGTTAGTGAATATAAAACTAAAATGAATAAAAGTGATATGAAAGAGGTGACAGTTAAACGCTTAGTGACTGACTTTGAAAAGATATTTTGTAAAATGAAAACAGAGTTAATTAAACTACAGATCAGATTAAGGCTAATGATCATCAATCAGGTTAGGATTAACAACCAGGTTAGTGGAAATACTTGGTTACACAAAGTAAGTAATGCTGAAACTGTTCAGTTTTCAAAAAGTATGAGGAAAACAAATTCCCACAAGTTAATAAGTGAGAGCAAAAGATAATAAGGACTTAAGTTCTGTTGAGGTTAGAAATTTAGTCCAGGCAAGTTTTAATCCGAGTAAACTTATTAGTAAACAGTTTGGCTTATTAAAATTAAAGGAAATAAAGGACAATAATGTCCTCATTGAGACTGAAAATAAAACGATGTTAGATAAAATACGTAATGAAATAAATGTTAAGAATGGGGAGGCTATATCAGCTGAACCTGTTCAAAAACATAACTCACGTCTTATAATTAACATTCCTAATAATGTAAACATAGAAAATGCTGCAGAGATAATTACAGAACAAAATGTAGCTGCTGTTTTGCAAAATCGTAACAATAACAGTAGAAACTTGATAATTGAAGTAAATCCTTCATTGCGTAAACGTTTTTTACAAAATAAAGTTAAAATCATGTGGAACATCTGCGCATATCAAGGTTTTATCCCAGTAACTCCTCATTTTAAATGCTAAACATTCAATCATGTTTCTAAATATTGTAAAAATGATGCTAAATGTTGTTTTTGTGTTGAAGCTCCTCCTAGTAATACATGCACAAAATAGATGTCTCGGAACATAAACGTAACCATTGTTTGAATTTCAGTTGCACTATTGGAGGGAAACAAGTTGATTTAAATCATACTGCTAAGAGTAAAATATGCCCTTACTTTACCTACTTAGTAAAAATGAAAAAAGAGAATATTAATTATGATGAACTGTAATCGTTACCCAGTTAATATTAGCAATAGCATAAACAGTGGTACGAGAAATTCGAAAATAAATATTTCTTGTATACAAGTAAATTCTCAGAGATCTCGGGCGGCAACTATGAATTTGTACCGTATCATGGAGTCCAAAAATATTGACATGGCTTTTATACAGGAACCGTATAATCATTATAATAAAGTTGCTTTGTTTCCACATTTTTATAAGATTTTTCAAATGGGTTTAGGCAGGAAGAGAGCGGCGATTATTTTAAGGAACAATAATATTGATGTCATATTGATTTCACAATGTTCTAATGATGATATGATTGTTGTTGAAGTCAATTATATAAATTTTATGCAATTAGTATGTACATGGGCGGTACCAGAAATACTGAGGAGAACTTTTCTTTCATCGAGAATATATTATCATCCATCGGCAATAATTATTTTCTTTTCTGCCTCGATAGTAATTCTAGATCCATCTCTTGGCATGACTCGGTTACTAATGATAGAGGACGTAAGCTTGAAGAGTTTATTTACACCATGGCGTTCAGCGTTGTTAATGTAGATTACGATGAATTCTGAAACTGTTAATGGGAAAAGTAATATAAATTTAATTTTTTGTTCCGATAGGATTATCAGTAAAATACATGATTGCAAAATATACATAGAAGAAAGTAAATTATTAGTTTTTCTGTTGGTAACGTGTCTTCATATCACATCATAGAACATGCTGTTAAGCCATCTCGATACAAAATAAGAGAACACAACATAGACTCATTCAACGCTACTCTTCGTGCTCAATTGGAGAAATTAACAAGTAATGACCAAAGAATCAAGTCTGTCCTTGATGACAACTTATCTAATATTGTGAAAGTTGTGGATGATTTTGAAGGTTTTGTTAATAAAGTTCATAGCTCTGTTGATGTCTGCAAGAGAGTTTTCGGTTGTGGCAGGAAGAAAAATCTAGCTTCAAAAAGAAGCTTCCCTTGGTGGAACAAAGAGCTAGATGAACTTCGGAAGAAAGTCAATAAAGCTACACTCACATGAAGAACTAAGAGAACAACGACGCAATGAATATTTTAATTTGAAACATTTGTATGCTAAGAAATTGAAGATTGAAAAGCATAAATCTTGGATCGAGTTTTGCAATAGTATTGATAGAGTTAATCAATGGAATGCGGCTTATTAACTTGCGGCTGGTAAGTTTAAAGCGCTGCCTATTCTATCAACCGTTAAGAAAGCGGACTGCACTTGTACTAGGGGACTTCAGGAAACAGTACAAACTTTATTAGACAACTATGCTCCTCATGATAATCTCGATGGTGATTCTGAGTACCATCGTATTGTAGGGAAGCTGCATTATGTGACGTTAATACAGATAGTTTTACGATGTCGAAATCTTCGACACATATGAGGTGAGGGTTGCTTTTTTTGTTTCTTTAATTATACACCTTTCCTTGGCTCTCAGTCTTTTAAATTTGATTAAATTTTCCTCCATTTAATGAAAATGAATTAACTAATGCGCTTGGGAGTGGAAGGTGGTGAGCCCACCGAAACGCTCCCCCAGGAGGAAAGTTTCGACATTGATGCTGCCTCCCCCTCGTCCTGTAGAGATTGGGAGGAGGCGGATTATATCTGCTGGAGGACAAACGTCCTCTTCCAACCAAGGCGTCCGCCCCCAGAGACAGCAATGGCAGCTGCTGGGGACGGATATTGATGCCTCAGAATCGGAGAGCGGAAATCAATCCGACCACCCTCCGAGACGCAGAAGAGGTTGGCCTAAAGGGAAACCTCGGAAACAGTGTGCTACAGATTAGATCTAAAGTGAATAAAAGAATTAGTCAATTATCAATTTTAAAAAATTATATAATTCCATCCATGTATCTAAGTCATTATATACATATTTTTAATACATATTTAAAGATACCTAAATCTGCAAATACCATTTCTGTAAATAGTTTTGGAAAGATCCTGCCAAGTGTGGTCTCAACTAAACATCGTTATGTGTGAGTCTGTCATTCAATGGAACATGCGGGGCTACATTAGTAATATGGAAGGGTTACGTCGAATGGTGGCGGAATACCGTCCATTTGGGTTGTGCCTCCAGGAAACGAAGATTCGCCCGGGGCAACTTATTCGAATCCCTGGGTACATCATACATAGTAAAGAGGTGCAACCTGCCCCTGGTGGGAGGGCGCGCGGTGGTGTGGCTGTCTGTGTTCGGGACAATATCCCCTGCAGACGGCTATCACTTCAATCTAATTTACAAGCCGTGGCCGTGCGTCTAACTACACCATTGCAGATCACTTTAGTTAGTATTTACCTTCCAGATATATTCTGGCGGAGAAGTGATCTGGAGAACCTGCTCGCGCGACTCCCTGCCCCGGTGTTGTTGATGGGTGACTTCAACTGTCACAACTTCTGGTGGGGTTCAGACAGAACTGATGCGCGGGGCGGAGCTCTTGAGGAGATTATAGATAACGCTCACATGATGCTCCTCAACAGTGGTGTAGGAACACGATTTAATGCCCACTCAGGAACCTTCAGTGCGATCGACCTGAGTGTTGCAACACCCACCATTGCAGCTCATTTGGCATGGACCACACTAGAGGAACTATTTCATAGTGCCCATTACCCAATTTTAGTATCGAGCTCCATCTCCAGGTCAGAATTTACAACGCCCTGGAGATACGACATCAAAAAGGCAAATTGGCCCGCTTATTCCGCTAGAATAGTGACACCACACTTAACAGGGGATGTCACTTTCGACGCAAGAAATTTTGCAGCAGCACTACTTGAAGCTGCCGGGGAATCTATACCAATGATGGGCGGGAAAATTGCAAGACCACCTGTCCCCTGGTGGACCCCGGAATGTAAAGCAGCTAATGCAGCTAAAAAGCGGGCCCTAAATAAGTTCAAAAGGTATCCGACGGAGGAAAATTTAATCAAATTTAAAAGACTGAGAGCCAAGGAAAGGTGTATAATTAAAGAAACAAAAAAAGCAACCCTCACCTCGTATGTGTCGAAGATTTCGACATCGTCAACACTAAAAGAGGTGTGGGATAAAATAAGAGCCGTTGCTGGCAGTCGCAGAACCCCGTCGATACCCATACTAAAAATCAATGATGTCGTCGTCACCGAGTCGGTAGATGTGGCTGAGGCCTTGGCTGGACATTTTTCTTAAGTATCCAGCTCAGAGGGTTACTCGGCAGAATTTCTCCGGCGAAAAGGTGACGCGGAGCAACAGCCACTCGACTTTGAAACCGCTATCGATGAAACATATAATGAAGAATATGCTTTAAAGAAATGTAAAGATACTGCTCCAGGTTTGGATGGGATCCCATATGCTATGATTAAAAACATGAACGCAGCTGGGAAGGAAAGCCTTCTCCGATTGTACAACAGCATATGGGAAACCGGCCAATATCCTGATGGTTGGCGGGAAGCAGTCATTATACCTATCCCTAAAGAAGGAAAAGACCCTTGTAAACCCTCTAGCTACAGACCTATTTCGTTGACCACCTGCTTGAGTAGGGTCCTCGAATCTATAATTAATTATAGATTAGTGTATATGTTAGAAACGAGAGGACTTTACAGCCAGCATCAAGCTGGATTTCGCAGGTATCGTTCCACGTTGGGTCGGATGAGCCGCCTTGAGGTCTACGTGCAAAACGCATTTATGCGTAGGGAGCACGTGCTGGCCGTGTTCTTTGACCTCGAGAAGGTCTATGATACAACTTGCGAGACATGCGATCCTGCGAAAGTGTCACGAGTGGGGGTTTAGAGGGAAATTGCCGAGGTTCCTCCGTGGTTTTCTTGAATCACGAAGGTTCCGAGTGCGCCTAGGGTCCGTCCTGTCGGACCCACATGTTTTAGATAACGGAATACCACAGGGGTCGGTTTTAAGTGTAACATTATCACGATGGCGGTAAATAATCTAGCCGAAGTTGTAGGAGACCCAGTTCAAGTATCTTTATATGTCGATGACCTCGCCATTTATTTGTCCGGAAGTGATGTAGGTGAGGTCGGGGAAACCCTACAACAGGCAGTGGACAGAGTGGCTGATGAGGCTGAAAGGAACGGCTTTAAATTTTCTGTTGCAAAACGATGTGCTTACACTTTTGTAAATTACGCCACGAACATACACCCCCAACTTTATATTTAAGAAGCACACCAATTCAGTATAAAGAAAGCGTACGTTTCCTAGGCCTCATATTCGATACAAAATTGTCTTGGAAGGATCATATAGATTATGCGTACAATAAGGCAAGGAGAACCCTCGATATATTGAAATTTCTTGGTAGTTATAAATGGGGAACGGAGCGGGAAATTTTGAAACGCATTTTTATCACACTTACCCGCTCTAGACTAGAATATGGAGCTCCAGTTTTTAGTTCCGCGCGCAAGTCACGCCTGAGATTGTTGGACAGAATTTACAATGAAGGAATAAGATTGTTCACAGGCGCCTTTCGAACCAGTCCTTTGCAAAGCCTCTATGTAGAGTCGGGGATGCTGCTCCTCAGCTTCGGAGAGAACAACTCACCTTGACCTACACTGCCGGAATATGGGGAAAGCGATTCCATCCCTTATTCCCCACCATATTCGAGAGCCAACACGTGGAAGAATTTAGCCAACAACGCACACGGACGCGACCCCTCGGGGTAAGGGCTAAGGAATTATTAGAAGCGGAGGGCATAGAATTTGACCCGGTCGTGGGTTGGGTCTTTGCGCCCTCCCCTCCCTGGTTATTACCCTCCGCAAGCGTTCGCATGGACCTGGCAGTAATAAAAAAGAAGAAACACCACCCGTTGTCTATAGACAAAAATTGCTAGAAATTCTAGGTTTTTATAATGACTACCGACCTATCTTTACGGATGGGTCGAAGATAGACGACGGCGTGGGAAGCGCTGTGTACACAGAGGGTGTTACCCTTAGTTGGACACTCCCTCAATATGCATCAGTGTACACGGCGGAAATGTACGCTATCTGCCAGGCCATGGAATTAGTCAAAAATAACGAATATAAAAAAGCTCTAATATTGACTGACTCTCTAAGTGCAATTATGGCTCTCCGGGATAAATTCTCGACAGACCCAATGGTCATAAATACATACAAACTATTACAGTTACTAAGTGCATGTGGTCAAGGGGTGACGTTCGCCTGGGTACCAGGTCATATCGGAATATCTGGTAATGAACGGGCGGACGAGGCGGCCAAAAGAGCCGCCTCTACATATACTGAAGATGTCATCCCTGTGCGACCCACTGACATACAAACTTATATGAAATATATTATACATAAAAAATGGCAAGTACAGTGGGATAACACAAATGAAAAGTTAAAAGATATTAAACCACGTGTACGAGGTAATGTAGTCGAGAATTACCCGCGGCATGAATCAGTGATACTGACGAGGCTAAGGATTGGGCACACACGTGCAACACACGGGCAACACACGGGCACCTCCTTGTTGGTGAAAGAAGACCGAGGTGCTCTCGTTGCCGCGAAAGGCTAACAGTGGCGCACGTGTTGGAAGGGTGTCAGGCATTGCGTACTCAGAGAGAAAGAGCGGGCCTGCCACATGACAAGCGCGCTATTTTGCAAGAGGGTTCTCCTTACATAAGGAGGCTATTTAATTATTTAAAAGATATTAATGTATATAGTAGTATTTAGACTAGTAGTAAAGTTAGGTTAAGTAGACTGGGTGAAGGAATATCGAGTACTTCACCCAATTAGGTTAGTTTATTATTTTAAAGGGGAAAGGAATATCGAGTACTTTCCCCTTGTGTGAATGTGCAGTGTGCAGTCTGAATGTATTTATTAGCATGAATGTATTTATTGGCGTGAATGTATTTATTAGCTTGAATGTATTTATTGGCGTGAATGTATTTATTAGCTTGAATGTATTTATTAGCTTGAATGTATTCGTAGAGTGTATGTATTTATTGGCGAGAAAGTTAGTATGAATGTTTAGTTTAGGCTTTTATCCAGGGGTTGAAAGAAATTTTATAAAAGTATTTCAACCCCATTAGGTTTAGTTCATTTTAGTATTAGTCCATTAGAGGGGTGCCGGAAAATTTGTTAAAAGTACTGCACCACTCATTTAGTTTGTATTCAAATAGCCTCCTTAAGATCGGTTACATAACAATGTTATTACTTATGTGGATAATATGTGTATAATGCAATTTATAGTTAAAAAAGTGTTTTAGTTTTGCCCAAATCTCCAAATCCTGTTTTAGTAGTCTGAGGGATGGCACAAACAATATTCCACACTCCCCCTCGTCGACTAGCTTGATGATATAAGAGGGGATGTGTGGAAAAGCATTCGACAATGTAGAGCTCCACCCTCCTTTCTAGACAAAGTGTAGTGTGTGGAAGCCACATAGATTAGTATGTGCCATCCCCGCTCGAGTGGCCACAGATCATGAAGGAATACAATTAGGGTGGCGCTAATGACCATGGCAGTCGATGCGCAAAAAAAAAAAAAAAAAACTAATGCGCTTAATTTTCTTTAATGATTTACTTTAATCTTTGTATAGTTACGAAACATTCAGAAGCCTTGTCACGTTTATTTGATATATTTTTCCGAAAAAAATGGAAATCTAGTAGTTCAGATGCAGCTGAGTCATGTGGCTTGACCGTTAACGTGCCAACTCAATATATTTTACTGTAGAAGAAATTCTTTTAAAGAAAATTTGTGTATAAAGAGATATTCATTGAGGGAAATTTCGTAGTTTGTTGGCACCCCTGAAAAATGGTTATATCTCAACTTTATGGACTTGTAATGCCCGACAGAGCTTAGGGTGCTGCTAAATAAGGGGTGGCAGTAGTGCTCTTGTTTGTTATTCACCAAATGTAAATTGCCCCATTTCGTTCCCTAATTACATTTTTTATACGCGTCGTAACCGTTATTATAACTAACCCTTTTAATGTGGGCTTTTATATCGAGGATATAACATCAATTAATTTATCATACTACTATTTCTTATTATACTTGTAAGTTTAGAATTTAGTTTTTGATTATCTTGTCTTCTTATTCAACATCAAGATCGATAGTATAGATTCCCCCGAAAAATCTCAAATCTCGTATTAAGGAAACATGTATTTCCCGTGAAAACTCAATTTCGGAAATATGGCACAGTCGCAATATTCACTGGGGAGGAGTGTGAGACAGTAAAAAAATCTATCGTGAAATCACTAACGTAAAAACTCGTGCCTCAATTTCATCGTTGCATTGATGCACATCATCTAATTTGCTGTTGTTTCAGCTCAAGGATCCTTCATAATATTGTAATCAGTAAGAGACATATTCGACCTTGAGTTATTTAATGTTACTACTGTACCTTCTATAAGAGGCAATATTTAATATTGAAGATTGGACCAGATGTGTTACAATATCTTGGGAGTTCTCCAGCTAATACCTGTAATATTGCCCTACTTCACAGGCTTTTATTGGAAGGCACTTGATTCAAGTGACATTCAATATCGCAACTCTCTTCTTTGGTATAAATCTGTGTTGCTATGATACCTTGCAAGTATATCGAGATGTTTAAACATAGAAACATTGTATGACCTATAGCTGGAAATAAGTATTTTCCCTTTTAAAGATTCATGTATCAGTCTATTTTTAGAAAATCTCTCAATAAAAAAAAAAGAAAAAAAGGAAGAATCTCATTCATTGAATTTCAATAGGTCACGCTAGAACTAGTAGATTTAATTCCTGGTAGATAGCAGCACCAGCCATATAATGTAAAATAGGTGCATAAATAATTCCTCCTCATGTAGTCAAATTTCGTTTCAGTTATCAATACATTTTTATAATCGATAAATTTGGTTTGAAAAACCTAAACTACTTTCTCTTACTCCTTATATTACAATTGTAAATTTTCTTTAAACTCAAATTTTACATATTTGTCCGTCCTAACATAATTATAGAGGTGGTGGGGGATAAGTAAATTAGCTGCTAATCTTGGCACCAAAGATACTGAACCAACTGCATGTAACATTAGAAATTTAACTCCACTAATTCTACGCAACTATTCAAAAAGCAATTATTTTGGGAAAATGTTTCAATTTAAAGGATAGTTTATATCGCTGCTGACGTTTATAAGAAAATCCCCCCCCCCTAACTCAAAACCGATTTTCTTCAAATTTGAAATTCTAACAATGCTTCTAATCTGTATTAATATTAAGTAGGTGGTAGAACTACAAGTAACATTGAAGTAGGTAGTACTTTATATGGAAGCTTAACGCTACTGACCTCCAGAATGCCTGTAGGTCAATTTTCCCGAGAAAATGTTTCAAATAAAAGTGATAGATATTTATATGTGTATACAAAGTATACGAAGTTTGAAGAAACTCGCAAAAACTGAAGAATAAAACATTCTGTGAAGGTGCATTTCCGGTTGGTGGATTTGGCCCAAAGCCTACGTGACTGACGCTATGATACTATCTATACGAAGTATCAAGTTTAAGCTGCCTGCAATTTTTTGTTTTTAAGTTCAGAACTATGGCTGGCTACCAACACTGGATGATCGCCGTTCAAATTATCACGCTCGTACGTGCATGTTTATGTATATATGTACGCAATTTTCATTTTATCATTTTTGCTTGTTGCATTTTTCTGTATGCAGTTGCAAAATAAAGAAAAAAAAAAGTTCAGATTATTCGTAAAAACCTTTTATCCATAATCAAGGAACGTTCAGACATGTACTTCCAGTGATAACTCAATTTAAAAAAGTTGAAAATGTGGGTGGGTCCGCAATGCTGGATAACATCCGGTATTTTATCCGTCGCAGCATGCATATTGGTTTATACCAATATGCATGTTTATACCAATATGCATGCATAATACAACCAATAAGTGTGAGCCTAGCAGAAACATTTCGTTGAAGTGAAATCTCTACACGAACTTGGTGAATTTGCTCTGACGATGGATGAAAATCCGAAACCGGTCAGGAACAAAACCAATATGCATACTACGACGTATAAAATACCGGATAAAAAGTTTGACTTTTTCAAAAACGGCTCCAACGATTTTTTAAAAATTTCGTATACTATCTACACATATAAATGCCTATCACGTTTATTTGTAACATTTTTCCTGGGAAAATTGATTTTGGGGGGTGTGATTCTGGGTGAGTAACAACTTAAGCTTTCCAGTAAAGTATCATTTCAATATAATTTATGGTTATTGCTATATAACATTAACAAACTTTCAGAACGATTAGTAAAATTTTAAATCATTGAAATCATACAGTTCATACTACTGAGTTTATACAGCCAATCACTACGTGTCATTACCCATTTTCCATTCTATCATACAGTATCATTACAAGTGTAAAGTCCAGGCAGACAGTGTCACTCATTTATACATAGTTATCCAGTGTTAACCCAGTCTTCTTATTTTATCAACCAGACCCAAATTCTCTCCACCTAACTGATCCATTATATTGGTAAGTGACATTGTATGAGTGACATTGTCTGCCTGGACTTTACACTTGTAATGATACTGTATGGTAGAGTGGAAAATGGGTAATGACACGTAATAAGTGATTGGCTGTATAAACTGTATATCTCCGGACTGTCCGTTGCTCTTTATATATGTTTCTCCCACTCCAGTCCGAGAAAGTGGTTGGGTTCGTTTCTCTTCTCTTTATTCTCTTTGGTTGCTGATACCTCTTTGGTGCTGTTACAGCGGCAGCTTAGTTGTGATATCTAAACGGCTGTTAAGCCCCGCTCATCGCTAAAGCTTTCTAATAGCTGTGACGTCATTTAAATCCACCCAAGCGTTTCACAACTAAGTTGCCGAACTATGCTGCCTCTATATTTATGTTAATGGGACAACTGGCTTAAAATTTCAATTTTACAGAAAATTTGACAATTCTATAACTTTATTTTCTTAACAGAAAGCCTGTGAATTTTGCACACAGTTATCTTCTCCGTTTTCTTTTTTTTTAATTCTCTGACAAGGATTTTCATGGCAAGCGAAAAATAAAAAGTAAACTAATTTTCTTTTTTTTTATAAAAAACATTTATTCATTCCCAAAAAAAAAAAAAAAAATTATTTTTATACTCAGTGAAAAAATATATAACTTTCAGTATATATATATATATATATATTTATATAATTTTATTATTATTTTAATAAATTGTGGTAGATAATAATAATAATAATATTTATTGTGGACAAGGCACTTTTTATCTAAAAAAAAATTATTTTTTTCTTTTGAGCACAGCCTCATTTGTTTTTATTTACTTATTTACATTTTACAAAAATGTTACTTATAAATATTTACAATTATAATATATTAAAAAATGATAAGAGTTTACATAGTAGAAGGGAGCCTTGAGGAAATATTGAAAATTCGTTGATTATTTTCACCACATTCCAAAAAGGATTATGTTTTTGGAAGGCGCTCTAATTTTGTACCCTTTCTTAGTAGGTATCTATCTCGCGAAGTTCTATGAACTATTAAAACATACACTTCCGGTTCTTTCAAGCCTGGAAGGAAAAAAAAAACAAAGAAAAAGGAAGACAAGCGTAGGCACAGTTCTAAATACAAGTAGTAAAGGCCCCTCCTCGCACGAGTTTTCTGAAGCGCCTTCCAATTGTGAGCATAATTAATGCGTTTTTTTTTGTTTTTTAAACTTTTTTACGCTCACCAGCTTTAATTCAAACTTTCTGAGCAAATAGTTTCTATTTATTAACACTTATTAATGAGTTGTATGAATTTTTTCTTTATACACATATTCACACAAACAAAAAGAATTAATTGATTAATAAATTTCTACTATATGTACAATTTCATTACAAAAAACAACAAAAGAACTACAAAAACAAAAAATTAATTTAATTTTTTTATTTCTTTTTTGTTTTGTTTTTTTTAGTAAATTATAAAAATAGTTTGAACATTTTCTTTTTTTTAAATAGAGTTTCACATGACAACAGATCAGAAATAACATTAAAACAGAAGATTAAGTTTTTGTTCACTATCAGTTTTGGCAGTTTTGTCTTTTCCATTTAGTAGATTATTATTGGCTTTATCCACATACACTTTATTAATTAACAATTATGTCAAGTAAACAAAATTAATCATTGAGCGTTTAGAATTTATTTTTTTAAAAATAAATAATCGATTTATTTTAAACAGATATTTTTCAGACTAGACAGGAAATTAAAATGCAGTACGTGTTTACACAATGTTTGGAATATTTTATTATGACCGGGATTTCCGGATCTAGGGATAAGTAAGTGTAGCTTAAAGGAAAAAGAAAAAAAAATAAAACATCGAGCGAAACTACGAGGAAATGTGAGGTTCTTGCGCATCCTAAGAAAGAGAAATGGTTCGAAATGAGAGCAGAGAGATTCGCTGTTGATGATATTAAGAAGTGGAGATCAACTTTTCTTAGAAAAAGCACTGCACCGGATAACATTCATACCAGACATTGGGCTTTGAAGAAAATCGAATAACTGCCGGGCATTGTACGTTCAGGATAAATGTCAGAAAACAAACATTCTATGCAGCATTGTTTTTCGTTAATTGCCGGCATTTTTTTTTCTTTTTGCATATTGTAAAAACATATATGTTAATTAAGGTGATAATATTTTTTAATTTTATCCTTGTTGTTGAATTAATTTTGTGTATGCATGTGGTCTGTGGCATCATCACAGAAAACGCTCAAGGTTAATAATTATCAAAATTTAGGACGGACGTTACAATTTAATATACATATATATATGTACATATATAAATATAAACAAATTTACGAACCACTAGTTTTAGTAAATAACATTACTTTGAAGGGGTAATCAGTTATCTAAAAACAAAACAAATTAAAAATAATTCATCACTAGTGCATTAACTGACTTTGAAGGTCATTAATTTAAGTTTAATTATTTCACTAGATCAACATCCGGTGGTCACTTATCACCGGCCGTACTGTTTGGAGTGGTTGCGGAAGTTGGTCCACCGATGACCGTTGTTGTCGTTGTTGGAGGTGTTGTACCGCCATGGCAATGTGAACAATGTAAACAAACGGCACATTGTCCTAGACGACTGCTTAACGCTGAACGTAATTTCAACGCTGGACCCAGTTTCATTCCTAATGTACTTGTCAGGTGTTCTTCAGTTAATAAAGGTAAAGCTGAACCATCGATTCGTTGTTCTCGAAAATTCTGTGAACAGAAATAAAATAAAAGAATAATTAGTTGTTTTTTTTCCTAATTGAGATTAAATAAAGTAGGAAACAAAAATTAATTAATTAAAAATTTTTATCACGAGAAAATAAAGTCATTAAAAGTAGACTCAAAAATCCCTCGAATAATATGCCAAAGAATTGCCACAAGAAAATAAATATCTTAATTTTTCACATTTGTTAATTACAAAGTAAATTATTCTTTATTGTTAAAATAGACGGTGGAAATATACAAATTTTTAAAAAGCTAAAAACTTTTCATCTCTTCCATGATGGAAATCACTCTTAAACTTTTTTTAAAGTCAATGACTAAGAAAATGTCTTAAAGAATAATGCAATATTTTTAAAGATATGTAAATAAATCGGATTTAAAATAAAGAAATCTAATATTAAATAATAGCTTTTTGTAGTTACCGAATGATTTCAGAGCATAGGCCCTTTGTCATGATAGGCATAGGTAAGTCCTGATAAATGGGCGAGGTCTTGTCTATCTTGCCCAAAACCGGAAAGACAAAGAATGTAACACGCTGCTCTACTAGAAAATATAATATCATTTCTACCGGAAAATGTTGCAAATCAAAAATGTGTAGTTTAAACAAAGTTTAAAGAAAATCGTTGGAGCTATTTTCTTCCATGACAAACGACTTTCTCTTCGAACTCCTGTTAATACATTATACAAGGCGACAAATTTTCTTGAAACTTCAAATTTAGAGGTGATGGTGGGGCGAGTACCAATCTACCAATCCAAGCAGGTAGGGCAGGGAAAACCAGGCCAATAACATTGAACCAATCCGTATCATTAGGAAAATTGTTCAGAATTGTTTTCAAGAAAATTCCAAAAATACACTCCAAAATCTATTCAGTAAAGTTGCACTTCTGGTTAGCCGAGTTTTCCAGATCTAGAATTCTAGCAATCCTTCTAAAGTATATTTATATTATATAAGTGATAGATCTGTAATGGCAGCCAGCAGAGAGAAGAGAAGCTCTCTCTGGTTAACAGAGACTACTCTCTGACTTAGGCAGGCTAGAGTGGGAAAACTTGTGTATATAAGTAGGAGTGTATACCAGTGGGAATCTATCTAGAGGATATCTATCAGATTCAACCATACATCGCATCGTGTCATATCTCTACTCCCACCTTTTATTCTATCAGTTTCATTATAAAGTCCAGTGCAGTTAGTGTAAACTTATAGCTACATTATAACAGTGTCTTCATATCTCGTTCATTCAATCAATCCTAATTTCTTTCCTCAACAACTCCATTAAAGATCCGTATATTTCACAGAAGTGGTACTTTAGAGGAAATCTTTACTTTGCTATTGTCCCAGAAACTCGACAAAAAAAGGTTTCAAATGAAAGTGATACGTATTGATGTATGTGGATAGACATGAAGTTTACAGAAAATTGTTGAAGCTGTTTTTGAGATAATCGCGAAAACAAAAACAAACAAACAAAAATCAGTAAAATCCCACGTCCTATTGATGGAATTTGCCGGAAACCTTCGTGTCTGCTGCAGTACTACTACCGAAACGAAAATACCATGTTTGATTTTCTTGTGATATTTTCGTTTTTGAGATTTTAAATCATCACAAACACACACACACACACACACACAGATCTTCCCTAAAAACATTTTTTTTTGTACTCTGGGGACCCCAATCATCTATTTTTCGGTGAAAACTCAATTTGGGAAATTTGTCACTTTTGTAATACTTGCTCTTATTAGGAGTAAGAGAAAGTAAAAATGGTGAAGGCACATTTATTAATAGTTTATAGTTTTTAATTAATTGTCAGCTGTTTTTATTTACGATCACATAGAATGAAGAGAATGTCAGCTGATGTATTTTTTATTTTTTTTAGAAAGAATTATTTCTGTGCCGAGACTTTCTTATTGTCTTTTATGATATTATAGAAGAATCGTTTTTATATCAAAAGGGTCAGAGGTTGTTCTTGAAAGAGACTAATGTATTTAACAATGTTAGTAGTTGATCAGTTTTTTTATTTTAATTTTTTTTTTTTTCTAAACAGAATAAGAAAGATGATGAGATTGAGAAAGAAACTGTAAGAGAGACAGAGAGAGAATGAATAAGAGAATGGAGGGTGAGAGATATGTGAGATAGTTTTTTTTTGTAGAGAATAAGTAAGGCGGATGTCCGAGCCGATGGATAGTAGCTTTGCCGCACAAAGGGGGAGGGGCCAGGTCTGCTCTCGTTTCACCTGCGGTCCTTAGGAATGTGTAACCTCCTCCGCTATTATAACCTGCCGCCACCGTCGCCCTGGTTACCATACACACACACATATATCCTTGTTGTCTATTATATCTATCTATCTTATTTTTACTTGGCCACCTCCTTTCTTGGAGAACTTTGTGTGTGTGTATGTGTAAGGGGTCAACGGTGGCCGCAGGGGAGCCAAGCCCACACTGGCCAAGGTCGAACGGACGAGCCACCTTGTTTGTGTTACACGCACACAATCTCCGTCTCACTCAATCTGTCTCTCTCGCACACACACAGTCCATCTCTCTTACTTCTCTCCGCATATGGAGAGTACTTATGTTTTAAGGAGAGACATGTAGTCCAAAGTTCCTTCCCTATTTTACACTTACATATACATCGACATATTTATATTTTACATTTACACATACATAGATATATGTATACTTTCTAAAGCACCTGTTTCTTACAGATACTTTAAATCTATTTTACAGAAAACCAATGAAAAAAAAAAATTCAGAAGTACCAACATTAGAAAAAAAAAATCTAGTGTGAAACACTCACACACTTTTCTCTTATCACTTTTATTTGAAACTTTTGTAATTTTAGGGTGTCTAGGGGAGAAGAGAACGCTAGGTTTACCTCAAAATGATACAACCAGTATTTTAAAAGCATACTTAAAAAAAAATTCGCTGAACTTTAAAAAGTACGAAAATCTAATTATAAAACGTGCAATATCCTCGGAGCAATTAGCTCAAGGGCGCCTAAAAAATTACCCTTTCGTTGAATTTGACCACTTCACTTTATTGCATCCTAGCTTAGATAATTCGGCACTTAAACTTTAAAATGGCACACTTAAATATGTGGATGGATTCACAATGCAGGTAACATCTGGTATTTTATCCGTCGTAGCATTCATATTTTAGTTATTCCTGACCACATACAATCAACAAGTCCACAAGTGTAATGTGTAACAGAAACATCAAGTTGAAGTAAACTCTGTACACGAACTTGATAACTTTACTCTGGCGATGGATGAAAATCCCAAACCGGTCAGGAATAACAGAAATAATTACATGCTAGTGCGGATAAAATACCAGATGACAAAATTCTGGCTGACAAAGATATCATTATTTAATGAAGTTAATTTCCTACTTATCTATTAAATGACATATAAGAACTCAAAAGATTTCCATCATTTCAAGTTTAAATGTAAAATAAAAATAACTAAATAAATAAATAATAAAATAAAATAAAAAAAAACAATAAATAAATAAATACGTGAACCTTGCTACTATTTAATTCTAATTTATTAATATATTAAATAAATATAATTAAGTATATTTATATACTTAATATCGTATAAATAAATAAAGCTAGTTTTAAATTGATAAAAAAAAAAAATACTATCACTGTGAGAGAGATGGAGAGAAAAAAAAGAAACCAGTTCTGTATATACACGAGATCTAGGAGGCAGTGGAAAGAAAAAAAAAATGACTTCCAACATATCAGCTGACAGATTAGAGCTGCCACACAGCTAACTAGATATTAATAATTTTTAAAATGGTTTCCTCTGTTCTATAGTTAACTAAATATTGTCTTTCTCTGCCACTCACTCTCTCTCTCTCTCTGTCATATTATTAAAGCTGCTTAACATATTTTATATTATTCAAGTTTGTACTATTTAATTATTTACTTTCAATATATTAACTAGTTCTTTTTATTATTTTTTTTTCTTTTAAACACAGATGGCGTTACATGTGGGTTCGCCCGTTCGCAGCTTGCACAAGTTATCGATAATTCTTCGTATCGGTTTTCCCCTTTTCGAACTTTCTGTCCATCTTCAAGCGAATAAAATTTCATCATCATTATATAATGCGGTAAAAATGTCTTCTTTTTTTTTATATATGGCAGGCTTAAGATAGAATACATTTAAATGAAGGTTGGAGTCATGATACATGGTGAAGAATAGATTGGATTTAAAACATCGAAAATGATTTCGGACAAGATACAAAACATAAGATGTTTCTAACAAAGAGAACTGTCAAAGAAGCTGACTTCTAATAAAGAGGCCACTCAAAACGAAACGCTGAAATTCGGTGTAAAAATGAAATTTTGATAGATTCGTATATTTATGTACAGTTTAGTATTTTAAATCTAACTAAAAATCGTTGAAGCTTTTTTTTTTCTTTTGAGAAAAAAGCGAAAAACTAAAATAAAGGGAAATAAAACCTTCGGTAAAGTCAAATATCCTGTTGACGGATTAGACCGAAACTTTTCTCTCTGATGCGTTGGTAGCATCTTAAACGAAATATCAAGTTTAAGCTTCCTACTATTTTTCATTTCTTGAAATGCTTCATTTTCACACATACACACCTATATCTTACTACAATTTTCACAATAATTCTACTTCATAAATTTTTTTTTCACAGTCGGAATTTTCACTAAATTTATAGTGTTCTCATTACCCATTGGGTGGAACCGTGCATTGTTGAAAGAAGCAATGTGTGTGAACTTTTTAAAGAGAACTGCTAATATGGCAGCGTCTTCCCCATCCTAAAATCAATTGTTTAGCAAAATGCGCACACTATATATATATATATATATATATATGAAGGAAGAGAGAGAGAAAAGACTGTGCGCATGCGAGTGTGAGATCTCTCTCTAGTGTAAGAAGAAAATATCTAAAAAAGAAAACAATTCAAGAACTACATATTTGATATTCTACTTTAGGTAACAACCGTGGGATCCGACACGCCTTCTATAAAAAAAACAAAAAACAAAGTCAACCGGAAGTGAGGAAGTTTCCTGATTTTCTCAGAAAAAAACCGGCTCCAATTCCAATAAACTTGCAAAAATACATATTAGGTATTTCCTTAGTTGAATATGTGGTTGGATGCACATTATGTTGAATAATATCTATGATTTATCCATCATAGGATGCTTCATTTTGATCGGTTTCAGATTCTGATCCATTGTTGTAGTAAGGCTATCTATACGTGTAGAGGGTTGACTTCAACTTTATGTTTCTGTCACGCATTTCACTGGTTGATTGTAATTTTTAAAACAGATATTGCTGATCGTAATGCAATATATACAAATTTATTGAAATAATGACACCGCTAAAGTCCACCGCTAAAGTGTGTAATATAACCTATCATCAAACTGTAACCTGCTATGTTTCGCGAACTGCTCCCAGGTCGAAAGCTCGATACTGTATAATAAAGTGTTTTGTACATATTATATATCTGAATTTTTTGTCATTTAATTTTATCATATTTTGTATATAAATTATAATTTAGTCAAACCAACAAAAAGAAGCCATGCTATGGATGGATAAAGTAATAGATATTTTCTCAGTTTTGTAATGTCTTTCTAGAAGAATTTATTCTAGGGAAAACTGGAAGATTTGAAGATGTTAGCCTTATCTCTGAAACTGCCATTTCATGTAAATTTATTAAAGATTGAAAGAGGCGCTAACTAATTGTCTGCAAAGTAATCAGAGACAGTTAGTTAGCTTCTATCGGCCAACATATGAAATGTTAATCTTTTTTTTTTAAGTTGGCAACACTTTTTTATTATTAAAAGACGAAAAATTGAGAAAATACAATAATTTCGATGTTGCAGTTTTGAATTTTACTATATATTTATATCAACACTGCGTGACTTATTTATAATATGTAAATAGGAACGTTATAATATAAAGAATTACAGTTCATATATAGGTATATATAAAGGTGTATAAGGGAACTTTTGTAAATATTTATTTATCATGTAAGCATTTCTGTATAATATAGAGTGGCCGCGTCTGGCAGCGCAAACATCCATTATTTACCTTACTACCTTTGCAAACAATATCCCTCCCACCAAAATACACGCATTTTCACACTGGTTGTGCTTTTCGCTTTTGTTTTGTCAAATAATAAAACAAACGGGGATAGGAAGGCTTCCCCCCCACCTCTTTCTGAAATTTGTGAATGTTTTTATTCCTTATATTGCAATCCAATTTATCTAACGAAAGGATTCAGTGTTTGTATATATATATATATATATATATATATATAAATTGTGATTCTCAAAATCAATTGTAAGGCTCATCTAATATAGACTTGCCTCACCTCCAGTTTTCAATGGAGTCACTACTTGCTAAAAACATCTTTTTTTCGTTTTCAAAAACATGTATTTCCGGTGCATCCCCGAAAATTTCCCAAAAATTTAATACAATGCAATACTTCCTCTTATAGGTAGCAAAGTGAGAAAAAGGGTGGGAAAAAATATTACTTCATCATTTCTGCTTTCTCTTACTGCTGCCAAAAGGAAGTATTGCGATCGTGTCAAATTTTCGGTATGAGTTTTCACCGGAAATACTTGTTTCAGATCCACTGAATAAAACAATAAGTTTTTAGTGAATATATTTGTTTAGTATATTTGTATATATGTGTGTATTTTCGGAATATCTTAAAAACAAAAAAAACGCAGTTAGCTCAAATTTGATGTACTTTCCGGTATTGTACATCGCCCCCTCTATTTTGAAACATTTTCCATGGGAAAATTGATTTTTGGGGGTGTTGTTCTGGGGGGGGGGAGTAATAGCATTAAGCTTTCCTCTAAAGTACCACTTCAGTACAATTACAGTTCTACCGCCATTATAAGAAACATTACTAGAATTCCACATTTAGAACAAAATCAGTTAACCGGAAATGCGCTTTTACTGAATAGGTTTTTGAGTTTTTTGGAATATTCTCGAAAAAACGCCTTTGACGATTTTCTTTAAATATGGAAAGCTAACTGCACTGATATAAACTTATCACTATTATTTGGAATAGTTTTCTGAAAAAAATGTTGTTTTTTTTTAGATAGTTGTGAGGAATGTGAGACGTTAAAACTTTAAAAGTGTTCGTTCAATATTATTGGCGCTCTCTACAATGTAATCATTACTCTCATCCTCCCTCTGTTGGTAGGCTGGAATTCGTCTCCCACCACCTTATTTTTATGTCAGCGCAAATGAGCAATATTTTAATTTTAATGAAAATTTGTCAATTGTTGTATATATTTAACTGTAAGAGAAAGTTGTGTGAGTGTTACATACCAGATTTTATTTTTATTAATATGAATTTGTGACCTTGAAAGTGACCCTCATGTTATGCAAAAGGTTAATGAGCTATTGTCTCCCATATAGGTATAATATTTTTTCACTTCAACTTTGGCGCAGCTATGAAAGAATGCATGCAAATATTAACGAGTAGAAAGAATGAATATTTTATGCAAGACATTTTCAGATTTAAAAAATATATAAATTGGTATTTATACAAGAAAAATATTTCTGTCTCCGCGCCATTACATCCCGGTAATGAACTGTTGATCTTTATATGTTCCATTATTCACTGAACAAAATGCATTTTCTACTATACGGTAGAATTTTTATTAATGTTTAAATTGTGAGGTCTATACTTAAACAAACAACCAAAATGTGGTGTGAAACACTCACACGAGTTTCCCTTACTGCAGTTTACAAATTGTAAATGACAAATTTTATAGTTATTATACCGAAATTCGTCGGCGTTTTTATGGAGAAAAATCGCTAAAACTGAAAAAACTGTTCAGTACATACGCACTCCGGTTTATAATTTTCCTGAAACTCGAAATTTTGCCCATCTATTTATTTGTAATTAATTTTGTTTAGATGGTAGAACTGTATAAACAACTAAGACAGCACTTTAGAAGAAAACATAACCCCATCCCTTCCCAAAAAGCCCCCTCAAATGACTTTACCCAGAAAAATATTTCAAATAAAGCTCTTACTGTGTAATTCACATACTTAGTTTAAAGAAAATTGCAGAAGCCGTTTAAGAGAAAATAACAAAAAACTGAAAAATACTTTTCAGTAAAAACGCACATTCGATATTCTTCAAACTTGGAATTTCAACAACATATTTCATTCTAAATCTAACACTATTCTAATTCTAAAACATATTCTTATTTAAATCTAGTATTATTTAGATGCTAGAATGTTATTTAGTTTTATAGAATATTGCAATAAACTGATAAGGCACTTTAGAGGAAAACCTAACCCCACCTCTCTTCCAAAAAGAACCCTTAAATGAATTTTTCCGGAGAAATGTTTCAAATAATAGTTGTAGCTTTTAGTATGTGAGGTTGATATTGCAAGCTTAAAGAAAAATCGTTGGAGACGTTTTTGAAAAAATTGCAAAAAAGTCTAAAAAAAACTACTTAATAAAGTTGTAGAACGAATTTTATGAAATGTTTATTTATAGGTCTCCTGGTAGTCAACATTATCGGAGAACAGTAGGTGGTCATGCTTTCCTCTAAAGCAGGGATGAGCAACACGCGGCCCGCGGGCCGCTTGCGGCCCGTTAAACATGTTTGTGCGGCCCACGAAGCATTTCTAAAATTGAAGTTATTTTATCGACTTTCTCCCATCAATATATTGTTATAAAATTAATTATAATAAAATGGTAGTACGTACTAAACCGAAACAATTTTTTATGACGAGTTACTCACTTGTCGGCGACTTCTTTAAACATGCAATACGAACGCGCCGCGTCTGTGCTTGTTTGTGACGAGATACTGACTTGTCGGCGACTTGTTCAAACATATAATACGAACGCGCCGTGTCTGTGCTTGTTTGTGACGAGATACTCACTTGTCGGCGACTTGTTCAAACATGCAATACGAAAGCGCCGCGTCTGTGCTTGTTTGTGTTTGCTTCTGTCACACAATCAGCCAGACTGGTTTTGGTTTTTCCACATTTAGAAAAAGAAAACGTTACTACTTCTCAAAAATACGCACAATATATAGACATTTTAATCAACGAATTTCAATTACGATTCCAAATGTTCAAAGCTGAGAAGACAGCGGTTTTCATGAAAATGTTTTCCTCGCCATTTAATATCGATGTGGATAAAGTTCCCGAAGACTTTCAAATGGAAGTGCTTGACATGCAGAACAATACCGATTTAAAAAATGTATTCTTCTCAGTAAACATCGAAAAATTTTTATAAATCTTATGTGAGCCCTGAGAAATTTCCACTTTTGACGAAAAATGCAAAGCAAATGATGTCTCTGTTCGGAAGTACGTATGTTTGCGAACAATTATTTTCAACCATGAAATTAATCAAAAATGACCACCGATCAAGACTGAGTGATGCACGATTAGAAAGCTGCTACGTGTAGCTACCTCATCAATTCCGGCTGATATTGATCAGCTTGTATCGAAAAAACAATGCCAAATTTCTCATTAAAAATTTCAAGTAAATTCGTTTTTCTGTTCTTTTCTTGTTTGTTTTTATTTTGCATTAAAATTTGTATATGAAATCTTTACTTTTTTTAAACTTTATATTTTTTTATTCTAATGTTTATTATAAATAAAGTTTTGTAAATTATTAATAAGTGTTACTTTATGTGCGGCCCGCCAAAAAATTTTAAAATTTAAATTGGCCCGTTGATTGAAAAGGTTGCTCACCCCTGCTCTAAAGTATCATCTCAGTATATATAATATAGGTTTTACCACCTACAACATTTAATATACCTACAAGCTGTAGAATCTCAATTTGAAGAAAAACCGTTTAACCGGAAGGGCGATTTTACAGAATAGGATTTTGTTTTTGGGGGGGGGGGGGAATATTGTCGAAAACGATTCAAACGATTTTCTTGAAACTTGGATGCTTGCTGCATCGATAGAAATGTATCATTTTTACGTGAAACATTTTTCAGACAAATTTATTTCGGCGGGTACTGAGGGGTCTGTCAGTTAGTTTAAATTTAAATTTGCACAAACTTTCTTGTTTTTCACATAGAGCGCTCCACTAAGGCCGCTCAGGTGTACAAGTAAAACCCCCATCATTATTTTTATAGTTAAATTGTATTAATTAACGTAAGAGAAAGTAATGTGGGGTTTCACCCAAATTTTTATTATTTTTTTTATAGTAAATTATGTTTTAATCGTTGTTTTGTATGTTCTGATGGCGGTAGTTGGAGTAAGAGGGAAGAGGAGTTTTAATGACTTGTCATTATTAATAGCAGACAAGTTCAAGGACTGAAGTAATGACGGACCTTACATATGTATAAAACACACGCACATATGAATTTTTGTGTGTGCTTGAAATGCCGCTTATTTCCACGCTCAACATACCATGTATTGCTATTAATAATGTAATATTTTTTTTGAGAATCTACCATAACATTGTCTTATTGATTAACGAGAAACATTTCTTTAGTTATATTTTTATTATTAATACGTATTATTATTTAAACAATTCTTAATTGGATTCTTTAATGAATAATTTCACTAAAAGTTTTTGTAATTTTATATTATCATCTCTTTCACAGGACATCATTAGAATCCCAAATATATTGATAACTTTGAGACAATCAGAAATAGATTTTTCCCCGCACAGGTTCTGGGCATATTTCAGGCACTTATATGATATGTGCAACTATTTGGATTTAACATATTCAAATAAGCAAAGCTTATAGCTCATCGCTACAAACTTTCATAATTTTAATAATAAAAATGATTTCACCATTGCACTATTTCCTTCACACAAACGCACAAAATCACCGCAATAGAACTTTTAGTTTAATCTTTGCTGTATGTAGGTAATATTGCCTTTAATAATATCTTAAAACATCAGATATAAGGTTATGCTATTCTTTGTTGTATAACGGTTGTGCGGGTGTGCAACTCAAAAATTTAATAAGGGGTTTCTAAATCTTGCCGTATTGTCAGTCAGTCAGGCTGCATTTTAAGGTAATAAATATCTAGTGTCTTCACTTCCTAATTGGCAGAGATAGTGGTGATAACGTTAGTCTTCTCTTTATATTAATGCAATATGTTCCATCTCTGGTGGTAATAAATGGAACTAAATAATTAATGAAAAATCACATGTTTAAGAAACGTTTATCAATCATAGCTGTGAGAAGTACCGAAGAGAAACCCGATGTATTGTCAATAGATTTTTTTTTTTTTACATATTATTTTTTTTATTGAATAGCAACGCGTAACTAATTCCGCAATAGGTACTCAAATCATGTTTCTTATAGTATATAATCAAGGGGCGTAAATAAGGGTGAATCTCCTCCACTAGTAGAGTGGAGGTTCCCTAGTATGGAGAAGTTAGTTTACAGAGAATAGTATAAATACATTTTCTTATTGAAGCACTCTAGTGTTAAATCTTGATATATGAACAAAGATGGAGAGAGAGAGAGAGAGAGAGAGAGAGAGAGGGAGAGAAGAAAAAAACAGACCGGAAAGTGAGAAGGTTCTAGCCGTGGTTATAATCATGTTTATCTTGAACTAACAATCAGATTTATGTAGTGAACACAAGTGATGAAGAAGAGGTGAAGAAATTAACCCAAGTGTAACCACTAATGTATAAAGTTAATTAATATACTAACACTTCGAGGGCGCTTCACCTTTGTGCGCTTCAAGTTCACGCTTCTCTGGATTTGTAATTTTGAATTACTATGTTTATCTACTCTTGTTTGGTTACAATGATTGTTTTTTGTTTGGTTTAATAAAAAAAAATCTGGTGTGAAACACTCACACGACTTTCTCTTACTCTAATTAATACGATTTAATTAAGAAATTTTCTTTAAAATTTCAACGTTATAATGTTTATTTGGGCTGGGGCCATAACCAGGTGGGTGGAGATTTTACTATGAATGCGTGAGCGGTGCTAATGTGGAGCGCTCTAAGTCAAAACCAACAAAGATTGTGCGAAATTAAATTTAAACTAACTGATGAGAGAGACCCCCCCCCCAACAACTTTCTACGTAATATAAATTTTTTTCAGAATAAAAGTTTCAAATAAAAGTGAGATGTGTTTCCATCAAATTTTAATGAAAATCATTGTAACTAACCTTTTATAAGAAAATTCCAAAAAATTTAAAAACTTTATTCAGTAAAATCGTACTTCCGGTAAGTAGATTTTGTTCAAATTTGGATTTCTATCAATGCTTCCAAAATGTATTAATTAATATTATGTAAGTGGTACAAAGAAGGGTGGATAGAAGAACAGCGTCTGTAAAAGTGAACACCAAGAGAACACCAACACAGAGGCAGGCTTAACTCTTCATTAACAGTCATTTGCCTAAATTTTCCAGAGACCTACTGAGCCATAGCCGAAAAAGTGACATGAGACTAATAGTGGGTCTATTATCAGGACATGTAGGCTGAATAGGCACATTCACCAATTAGTATGTGCAGATAACGCGTTATGCCGATTCTTCAAGGTCGAGGAGCAAACCTCGGTAAACATCCTTTGTGAGTGTGCCGGCCTGGCGAGGACAAGGTTTCTTCAACTGGGGTCAAGCAATCCCGAAGCCACGAGCTTCATGACGGAGCCACTTCAGCTTTGCTAGACCTGATTAAGAGAGCAAAGCTGAGGGATGTGCTATAATATTCGTGAATCCACAATAGACCTCTTAATGTAGGTCGCAGAAGAATGAGGTAAAACCAAACAGAAGTGGTGCTTTAGAGGAAAGCATACCGCTACTGTCCCCCCCACCCAGGGCCCTCCAAAAAAATCAATTTTCCTGAAAAATGTTACAAATAAAAATGGCAGCTATATATGTGTATACGGGTAGTACAGGAAGTTCAAAGTAAATCGTTTGGATCAGTTTTTGAGAAAATCATGACAAATTGAAGAAAAAAAACATTCGTAAAGTCGCATTTCTGGTTGAAGAATTTAGCCCGAAATCTTCGTGTCTGATGCGATGTTGCTGATACCTAAACGGAATATTAAGATTGAGCTTCCTAAGGTTAAGGTTAAGGCATTTATGTACAGACCATTCGCTAAAACAATTCTTTTGTTTTGTTTTCGTATTCAGGGAACCGCAAAACTTGTACTTATTTCCAGTGAAAACTCAATTTCGAAAATTAAGGAACGGTCGCAATACTTCCTCTTAATAGGTCGTGGTGATGATTAAAATCCATGAACCGGAAATCCAAGTTTATTACGTCGTTATTTTGAGTTGTTTGCAATTTTCTCAAAAACGACTCCAATGATTGTCTTTAAATTTTATACACATCTGTATAGATAAATGCCTATCAATTTTAATTTAGCGTCTTTTCTAGGAAATTGATTTTTCGGTGGGGTTTCTAAGTGAAAATCTACGTTAAGCTTTCCCCTACTTCTGCTCCTATATAATACTAAGAACCTGAAGAATACTATGTACTGTATGCCATGTCTGCTTACATATACCCCATTGCCACCTCTTTAGGTAAGAACAACTTAGTATAAATTTAAAATTTATTGAAAATTGCCAATTTTCTATTTGTATCTCCTGTAGTAAGAGAAAAGTCGTCGAGAGTGTTTCAGACCAGTTTTTCACAATAGTAAAGGTTATTTTCACCCTAGTTTTTACTACACTTTTTATTAAGTGATATTCACTTTGAACGAATGAGCCAGGATCATTTGGCTGAAGAAAAATTTCGCGACGAAAAGCTTTAATAACGTATTTTATATAATTTTTTTTGAGTTTATCACTTAGCCCACTAGATTGCTGCTTACTAGTGGTAGTAAAAACGATTATCCTTATAAAAACTACTCTCTATCCAACAGTACTATTATTACTAGGATGTAAGACAGTAACAGATAGATAATAGAATAGAGAGAGAGAGAGACGGAAAACTGATGCTGTAGATTAAAAAATTGTAACAAATTCTCTTTCTATATATATTTAGTCGCATTCTCTTTTGCCAGTTCTCCAGCTCAACTCTTAAAAAAAAGGTAGCCGTTGAAGGAAGGTAGTAATTATCTTTCTCTCTTTTAAAGAACGAGAAGAAGTAGACGGAGCATCTATTTGACTTGAGAAGCTTCGACATAGAAATTTCTATGTACTGCTGACTGATTCAAAGATTCATCGGATAATTCGTTCATGTCGTGCTTTTTTTTTTTTTTAAAAAAAAAAAACTACTCTGGTGATGCAACAATTTACAACATGTCAGAAAACAACAACAACATCATCGTTAAATTTTGTGGGTGTATTTCTTTTTCGTATAATAAAAAAAACATCAGCTACCGTTATCCGATATATTATGCGAACAATTTAATGTTTTTCAAAAGAATTAATTCCCTCTGCGCCATCTTAATCTTATATCACCCTCATTTTATATAATTCGATTAATATTAATTATACATTATTATGTTTATCGTTATGTTGAAGTTTAATTATTGTTTAAGATAGTTAAATACTTCTTTACACTCCAGGGTCACTTCATCTTGGATTTTAAAATAGAAATATTTATACCTAACTACAAATTTGGGTTTTTTAAAAATATTTGTACATCAGATTTATAATCCATCCCTGTTAAATTTTCAGCTTCATCAACTTCCTTAAGTACACTTTCGCAGGACGTTTCTGGCTTGAATGGTGAGAGTTGTACTCTTTTATTTTCTCTTACTGTTAGTTAGAGAAAATATTGCAATCGTGTCAAATTTTCGATAAAGAATTTTCACCGAAATTATACTTTTTGAGGTCCCCTTAGTTTGAACAAGTGGTTTTTTAGAAATTGGTCTGTGTGTTTGAAGCGTTGTGTATCTGTGAATGTCGTCAGCAGAAAGTTCAAACTTGATATTTAGTTTAGCTAAAAGATCCAAAGTTATGAAAAGTACGGCCTGCCAACTAGAGATTGAAGCACTGTCAGAGAACAATATGGACCGTTGGAAAGATATTTTTTTCAAAATTAGAAATAAATTGACATTGAATTATCAATATCAATAAATTTATCATGGATGTGATTGAATCGCAGCATTATTGTCATTACAGAGAACTTAATTTTGACTTAGGTGACACTCATGTCTTGAAAAGCAA
Source organism: Triatoma infestans (assembly GCA_011037195.1). NCBI lineage: Eukaryota > Metazoa > Arthropoda > Insecta > Hemiptera > Reduviidae > Triatoma > Triatoma infestans. The sequence continues at coordinate 59,932 of JAAEAF010014006.1, forward strand.
TATGACACTTGAGAATATGACATGGGTTTTGAAGAATTATCATTACAGAGAACTTAATTTTGACTTAGGTGACAGTCACTACTTGAAAAGCAATATGGCACTTTAGAATATGACATGGGTTTTGAAGATAAGAAGTGGTGCACTGAAACTTAACTATACTCCATTTAAAGAATATGAACGTAGTTTGTGTTTACTCTGTAAATACGGTGATGTCGAGGACTTGCATAATTTTCTGGTTGTATGTCCTATATTGACAGAATACAGGATTAAATATTTTAATAAGAAAACTGTATCCACACAAGAAATGTTAAAATTTTTAAATGGGAAAACTGGATGTCCTTGATCAACTATTGTAAATCTGCTTATTTGTATAGAGAGCAATTATTGAAGGAATTTAATTATTAGGATAGTTTTAAACTTTTCCCCTAGAATATTCGTAAACATAGTTTATATATTATAAGAATAATTATTTAGTTTATTTTGCTATAATAATAGTGTGTTAATTCAATATTTAGATTTAATTTAAGTGCACTACTCAGTGACGGTTAAAGTAACCAAACCTTATGAAGTCTTTAGTTTATTTTAGTTTGTAAAGAAGTTTATTTGTTTTATTTGTATCTATTATAAATAAAGACTATTTTTTTTTTTTTAATTGTAATACAGTACCAACACAAAATGTGTTTTGCCTGTAATGCTGTTGTCTGTATGATAATGTACTGACGTGTAGAACGTGTACAGGTACCCCATCCAATGATGGCCCTGTTGGAGTGATTTGTTTACGAAGTGAATAAATGAAATGTGAAGTGAAATGAATGTATGTGTGTGAATGTAATTATGCTAGTTCATAATGTCGTTCAGTGAGGTCTGTCAGTCAGTATGAAGTTTGTCTACGGTGGTTATTATTATTAGCTAAAAGATCCTGACAAAAAGATTTTGGCCAAAATGGATATGCCGGGAAGTACCACTATACTGGAACGATTTTGCAGTTTCTTGAGATTTCCTCTATAACGGCTCCAACGATTTCCTTTAATCTAAGTAAATGAACCATACATACAAAGAGCTACAACTTTTATTTGAAGCTATAACTTTTATTTGAAACATTTAAGATGGACTTTGTGGGAGTGGTGGCATTGTAGTTTTTCTTGAGATTTCCTCTATAACGGCTCCAACGATTTCCTTTAATCTAAGTAAATGAACCATACATACAAAGAGCTACATCTTTTATTTGAAGCTATAACTTTTATTTGAAACATTTAAGATGGACTTTGTGGGAGTGGTGGCATTGTAGTTTATTTTAAGTAATATTAGTTACAATTGAATTTTATGCCAAAATTCCAAGTTTGAAGAAAATCGGCTCACCGGAATTGCAACTTGATTGAACAAGTTTTTTTTTTTCAGTTTCTGCGATTTTCTTCACAGAGACACCAACAAGTTTCATTAAAACTGATGTACTAACTATACATATAGAGGAGGCCTATCACTTTTTTTCCGAGAAAACTCATTTAAGGGGGAGTTTTGAGACGCAGGTTATGCTCCCCTCAAAATAATGTTGTTTTATAAAGTTTAGAGCTCTCCCATTCATGCAAAATTGAAGGCAACTAAACACCTAGTAAGAATTATATGTGAAGCGAATTAGTGAATCATAACTATGTCAAATGCAGTAAGAGAAGGTTGTGTGAATGTTTCACACCAGATTTTTATTTTTACTTTCTCTTACTCCTGTTTATTCTTTGAGCGCGTAAACAATTCAACCTTAAAAGCGTTTACAACTGCATGGATAAACTGGCTGAATTGAGGGCTATTGATTTAAATCTTTTCTTCCGAATAGATTTTGAAATGGTTTCTTTGTTCAGCCTGGGTACCATGTCATATGGGAATCTCGGGGAATAAGGAGATTAATAGGTTAGCTAAATTAATCGGCTTTTCCCCTCCATGAGGCTGTGTGTCAATAAAAAAGAAGAGACATCTAAAGATCTCATTTGTAATGAAATTTATGCCACATCCGGTATGTAGCATTTGTGGACGGAGGAGGAAGAATCGAATTGTATTTTCTTTGCTTGGTTAATAAGGATATTAGCTTGAGCAAGTCTGTAGAAGAGCTCCGGCTGTTTCCCCTTAGTGTTATTGCCCGGTTTTTTTCCGGACAGTTGTAAATCTCAGACAGAACAGTATCTAGGATTAAATCTCTGATTTCGTTCCCCGCCATGTGCTTGTTTTTGCTTTCAATTGGGTAATTATACGGATCCAGTGTGGCTTTGGACACCATACAGACTTGGTCCCCCTCAGAATCAAGAAACAATATCAAATTTCGAATAATAAATTTCAAATGCTTCTTAATCGATCGATTGAAAGTCGAAGGAAACATTTGTTTTGTTACGCTATTTTTAATATAATTGTAATTGGTTTAAAATTCCGAAGTAAACCTTGCGACCTGGGTAGGATTATATAGCAAAAGGCATTAAATGAAATCTAACAAAATCAAACCGAAATTTGATTATAAATCTTGCACACCTTAATTAAACCTTAAATAATAAGCAATTAAAAAGACAATAACAGAACATTATAATTGAATATTTGTAATATGCATTATTAATATGCATGAAGTGAGATCAACTTTCTTAGCAATAAGCGTGAAATTATTCAACATTATTATGCTTATATTAATTTTATTATGATTATTTTTCTTGCACGCACTAAAGGGATTAATAGTAACGCCTTAGTTATGAATAAACATATCAAAAATTCATAAATTAATGCTATTGTAATCAAACTAATCGCGATGAGTGCTAAATTATATCGATCATACTAGGCCGATAGTCTTTAAAAAAATAAGTCGCTTGTTAAATACAAATTCTGGTGTGAAACACTCACACAACTTTCTTTTACTTTCCAAATTCTACATATAATTAAAAATATATATGTATATGTGCATCTGAAATATAATAATAAAGTTGTAATGTTTTCACAGAAGGTTTTTTCAAACTCGGAATTTTGTCCACGCATTAAATTCTTATTTAATATTATTCAGATGGCAGAATCGTAAAATATATTGAAATGACAGTTTAGAGGAAAGCCTAATCACGTCACTAGTCCCACAGAATGCCCCTTGAATGAATTTTTCCAGAAAAATATTTCAAATAAAAGTTGTAGTTGGTTGATTGTATATGATTACTTGTTTTACCTAGATTAAAGAAAATCTCGGTTGGTTCGTTTTTGAGGGAAATTATATTTAATATTTTCTTGAAATAAAAATAACAGTTTTATAAATGTGCAGAGAGATATTGTAACTTTATAGAACTTCTCTGGAATCGTTTCCTTGAAAATCTCAGGAAGACTATCTAAACTAAATCCGTAAGCCGAATGTTCATTAATCTGGGTATTCGAGAAAAGTATTTTAATGTGTGCAACAGGTGGTAGAATCAAATGAAACTTAAGAGGACAGCCTCAGAAACGCCCCTAATAACAATTTTCTCGGAAGCAAATTTGAGATAAAACGCGACAAGACTATAATTTGTACGAGATACTAAGTGTTTATAGAATATCAAATGACGGATTTTGTCCAAAAAATATTCATCTTAGATGTCCAAGATGTTTAGGTTTCCAGAGATTTTACATTTTTGAATTATCTGATTTAACTATACGGGCACTCATACACGCCAGAACATTCACTAAAAATAATTTGTTTTCGTATTCAGAGCATTAATTTGCTTAGAACCTCAGAACACCAATTTCCCGTGAAAACTCATTTCCAAATGAGTTAATTCGATACGAAACTAGTACTTGGTCTCACAGCAGAAAGGGAAAATAAAACATAAAAAAGTGTGATGTGAAACACTCATACTGTTAACAATCTCACTGTTGTTAATACAAATACGTATTTTTACATACAAAACATTCGTACATACAAAATGACAAATTTCCTTCAAACTTCAAAGTAAACTCGTTTGCCTTAACATAAATGCAGAAGTGATAGAGGGTGAAAGGCAAGTACAGATAGCAGTGTAGATAGTAGTCCTCATAAATTACATTGTGGTTCAGAGAGCCCCGATAGCATTAAATCAACATTATACTTCTATAATTTGAAATTTAACGCACAAATTTTACCAACTAAACGACAATTAATTATTTTGGAACAACGTTACAAATAAAAGTGATAGGTTTGAAGAAAGTGCAGTAAAGGAAACAATTCGTATACGTTTTCAAGAAAATTCCAAAACACTCAAAAAGCCTATTCTGTAAAATTGTACTTACAATTCACAGATTTCCTTCAAATTTGGAATTGTAGCAATGCTTCTAATTATTATTAATATTATAGAAGTGGTCGCACCATGTTTCATATTGAAGTAATATTTTAGAGGAAAGCATCACGTTACTAATCCCCCCATATTTTCACAGGAAAATGTTTCAGATAGAAGTCGTCCTCATACAAAGTATACAAAGTTTAAAAAAAAAAAATCGTTGGAACTAGTTTTGAGAAAATTGCGAAATTGAAAAAGAAACCACTCAATAATTTCATATTTCCGGTTAATGGATTTCGCTTAAAGACCTTCGTGTCAGGTGCGATGAATACCAAGTTTGAGCTTCCTGCGCGTTTTCGTGTTTGAGATATTTTGTTAACACACACACAGAGATCATTCGATGAAAACAGTTTTTCATACTCACAATTACTTTCTCTTATAAGAAGAAATAAGAGAAAGTAATTGCGGCAAGAAGATTGGATAATGCGAGTACTTACACACAACTTTATTTAATGGAAAAGTTTTTTTATTCAAATTGAAGTTGTTTTATTTTGCAATTCCGTTGACGTATTTTGATGAGAGTAAGTTTTGATAATTAAGTTACAATCATGGTGGCTTTGAAGTGTTAATCAAGTAATAACTAATTATGATTATAATGAAGTTATAACAACAGTGTGTATGTGTTTGTGTATATTGTAAATTTTTATTAACTTTTATTACAATCCTTCTAAATAAAATTGTTTAATGATTGTTATAGCCGGTTGTAATAAAACAGTTTTATTATTGTTTTGTATTTTGTCAAATAAATATACAGCTATTTAATTTATTAAAACGGAAATTATCTGTGTAATAAAATAATTATATTTTTTACAATCAACATAATTTAGTATATTATAAGGACCGCTAGGTAGTTGTAAATATTGGCGGGGAAATGGTTTTACAATAGTGTACATGTATTATAAAAGTTTGAAAAGTTTGCAAACGACGTGGAGGGCTCTATGCTGCATTAAGCTCTGGTGTAAATATGGTATGCGCTTAATGAGCTCCGTTTCCCATTTTACTTTCTTTTACTCCTAGTAAAGAGACGATGTATTGCGATCTTGTCAAACTTTCGAAATTCATTTTTCACCGGTAATCCTTGTTTTGAGGTCCTCTGAGTACGTATTATTATTTTATTTTTTTTGCGACTTGCCTAGACCTACGTTACTGTACCTGACACGAAAAAAGGACAAAATCCATCTACTAGAAATATGACTGTACCAGAAGAATGGCTTTTTTCAATTTTTCGCGATTTTCTTCAGAAAATGCCCTCTAACAATAATTTTCTTTAAACCTCGTAAACTATACTGCACTCACCCATAAATACCTATCACTTTTATTTAAAACAGTTTCTCAGAAATGTTGAATTTTTGGGGTGTTCTGGGGGAGGGGACAGTAGCATTAAGCTTTTTTTTTTCTAGAATACCATTCGAATACTACTATAGTTATTTCTAAATATTAATATACATTAGAACCATTGGTAGAATTCGTAATTTGAGTAGATTAACAGGAAGTACTTTACAGAATAGGTTTTTGAGTTGTTTTTTTTTTGAATTTCCTTGCATGTTATCGGCACGCTCTTCTAGACTACAATCTTTCTAGTACCTGCTTGGGACAACTACATTTGTTAAAAAAAAAAATACCAAATTTTGAAGAAAATCTAATTATCCGGAACTTTCCGGATTTTTTCTTTTTCTCGCACTTTTCTGAAAAACGTTTCTAAAAAGATTTTATTTAAACTCGGTAAATATTTTATATATATAAGAAATCTGAAAAAAAGCACTCACCCACCCATACACACACACACACACACACAATACAATAAATTATGAGAGAAAATTGTTTAGTTCAATGTGTGAAATAACTTTAATTAACTGCATTCAATTTGAACAATTTTAGTAAAAATTCCCGAAAAATCCCCGCCCCCTAACGTTTTCTAATTGAGACTGATAGAACCAGACACCAAATGTTGCGTCTAATTGTTGTGGGTCCACCACTGGGAACAATTGTGAGTCTTTTTCTCTTTAACTTCTATTATTCGGACATAATATATTTCAGTGATATTAGCTACATAGACAGGATCATACAAAATTAACTTCATCTATTGTTAGATCTTGATCTTTTCTATCAAAACAGCAACTAAACCTTTTCAAAATGGAAATCTTTATTCTTCGAGCAACATTTACGCACCATTATATTGTGGCATAGTACTCTGTTGAAATAAGACAGTTCAGTTTGGATATTGTCTAGTAACGTAATGACAAAACAATTGTAGATATTTTCAAATAAAGTATAAGAATACGTATTAAAAAACTTGTATGTATATATAATATAATCTTGTGGTTGCAAACATTCATAACAAATCCAATGAATTCGCACCTATCGCCAATATCACATAGCTTCATGGGCGAAAGATTGACATCCTGAACATCCCAGGAATTTGGACATATGTTTCTAAGTTCGCTAGCTTTATAAATAAATATATTAATATGGAATATATATAAATATAAAAAAAAGAAGTACGCAAATCTACCACAGATTCAACGCATGCTACCTTGATTATGATGGACGCTTTTGATGTGGACGCTTAGATTAAAGAAGTTGAAGAGAAACGTGGGCGCAGCGCCAGTGGCTTCCCGATCTTTGAGAGGGCAAGGCTTCTGCATCATGCTCACCACCCACATAATAAATGTAGAGAATAAAAAAAAATAACTGGAAGAAGAACTAAAATAAGAAGGAATAAAAATAAAAACTAAAAAAAAAACTTTGTAAGTTGGTTAGAAGCTGTGAGGGCGTGGTTCTGGGCAGCCCTGAGGACAAAGATAGAATGAGTATGGTTGAAATGAGAGAGAGTGACAAGGAGGGCTATAATCATACACACACACCAACACACACACACAAAGTGAGGCCGAGCTGTGTGCCCCTGGGCGCTACTGGGGTCAGCCACTCTGCTCTTTCCCATTCTTTTTGACCATTTATACCTTCTAGTATGTTGTTATAACTCGCTGACCACCATATATATATATACACATACACAAACACGCACACACCCATAATATAATACATCGTACATCCGCCCTAGCTACAGAAAGATCGCCCTGGTCACGCTCTTATTTTCTCCTCTCTCTCTTTTTAATATCTTCTCTTCTCCACTACCTACATGAAAATAAAGACGGCATGAGAGAGAGAGAGAGAGAATGCACATGTTTGATTATAATTTGATGTTTCAGTAAGCCAAGTGTGAACTTCTAAAGAATTCATTTTAATCGTCATCACTAGGTGGAGCACACACACGCCAGCGCTCCTAGCGTGCCAACATGGATCTCCTGTTGCTGCTGTTGCTGTTGCACTGCCGGCCAGCTGTCCACAAGAACACAACTTTCCATTGTTCCCTAGTTATCTATTTCATCCAATAATTCAGTAATGTTCAACTATTTTGTTCCTCATTAAAAAAAAAAAAAAAATCTGTGTGAAACACTCGCACTAAGTTTCTCTTTTACATTTTCTTTAAAATTGCAACATTTAAAATGTTTAGTTGGGCTGGCCATAAAAATTGTAGTGGGGATTTTAATTGTATGACTGAGCAACCTTATGTGGAGCGATCTATATCGGAATCAAGAAAACGTGCAAATTTAAATTTAAACTAAAAGTCAGACCCTCAATTCCCCCTCTAAAATCAAGTTTTTCAGAAAAATGTTTCAAATAAAAAAAAATGATAGTATTTTATCTATGCACAAACTATTCCAAGTTAAAAAAAAAAAATCAACGATTATAATCGTTTTCGAGAAAATTACAAAAATTTTAAAAACCTATTCTGTAAAATTGCACTTCCGGTTAACAAATTTTCTTCAAATTTGGAATTCTGTCAATACTTCTAATGTGTATTAATATTGTGTAGGTGTTAAAACCATATATATTGTACTGAAGTGGTACTTTAGAAAAAAGCATAACGCTACTGTTCCCCATTTTTTAGGGAAAATGTTTCAAATAAAAATGATAGGTATTTATGTATGTTGAGAGTATACGAGGTTTGGAGAAAATCATTAGAGTCGTTTTCGAAAAAATCATGGAAAACTGAAAAACCAATTCAGTAAAGCTGCATTTCCGGTTGTCTGAATTTTGGCCAAAGCCTTCACACCATGTTTGAACATTTTCATTATTGAGATATTCTGTTAACACACACACACACGTATTGAAGTTATGTTTTCCCCCAAAGTGTTAATTTCGTTTATTAAACGATTTCTTATTAAAATAATATTAATTAGAATTAAATATGTGTTGCCAAAATTTTGAATTTGAAAAAACTCGTATGACGGAAGTGCGTTTTTTACTGTTTTTTCCTTGCGATTTTCTCCTTAATAACGCCAATGAATTTCAATAAATTTTATATACTAATATAAGTACAGAGCCCTATCAGTTTTATTTGAATGTTTTTCCGAAAATGTTCATTTTAGGAAGTCGTATTTTCTTCAAAAAAATGGTTTTATTGAGTTCAGATTCACCAACATTGGAGACCACTAATATATAAGGAGAAAATGAAAAGCTTAAAGAAAATTTGTTATTTACAACTGTGTAAACTGCAGTAACAGCAAGTCGTATGAGTGTTTCACATCAGATATTTTTATTTATTTTTATAATACAATTCGTTTAATAATAATTAAAGTATTGTTTGTTCTGGAACGAACAGATCAGTGTGGGCTCTTGGGATCAGAAAACTGGTTATGATCATTGCGAAAATTATTTGAACGATATTAATCGATTTGTACTCATAATCGATAGAATGAAAACTGTTCATTCTAATTTCACTAGCGCCTTGAGCGTTTAAAAAACTATTTTAATAGCAAGATCCTGAAAAGATAAAGACATATCAATGAAAAGAACATCTATTCATTAATAACAGATTTACTGGCCCAGCTCTAATTGTCTACTACCTCATCCCCTCCACCCAACCACCGAATTGTTTTTACTTCCTAGTTTATGGTTCATCCCCCCCCCCCCACACTTTTCACATATATATACAAGAAACAAAATTACAGTTATATTTTTTCAGATAGTTTAACTGTAATTAAATGAATAAGTTGTGCATATCTAATAGGCCGTGGCAAGAGTAAAGATATCGTCTTCATCGTATTCATCAAACATATCGTAACATTCTGTATTCATTTAGCAAGCCGCTCCTCAGTGAATTTTTTTTTCTTCTAATTATTTTTATTTTATTGCTCCACTTACAGGAAATAGCGGAAACCTTTTTTTTTTTTGTATTTTATAATATTTTACACATAGTATTGTTTGTGGGCTAAATTGCGGTAAAGTTATATCGAACCTAACGTGCCTTTAAATCGATTTAAGGGAAAGTCAATCGATTTTGAAATTTTGTTCTATTTATTTATTTTTTTGCCACAATTTTGACTAATATTTTCGCATTGATTGGCCATATGTTGGAAACTGCATTATTGAAGCAGTTGTTGATAATATCGCGAAGAATTAAAAAAGTCTGATGAGGAAAAACTTTTTCACCTCGGATTTTTCTTTTACTTACTAATACTAATTTTCTTCAACTTGGAAGTTTTTCTGAAGGAAACCTGCACTACAGTAACATCGTCATTTGTTATTGCTATTTGGATAGAGGCGTGACGTCACAGCTCACCCCTCCCCCTGAATTCAATTTTCTTATGGCAAAGTATCAAACAAATGTTATGTCTAGATAGGTAGTTCGTATATCCAAGTTTAAAGAAATTCCATTGGTTCCTTCATCGACGATTACACGAAAATCACGATTACTGAACACAGTGGGAAAAAAAAACACTCAGATCAACCATTTTTTACTGACGAAGAAATTTGACAAAGCATTCAAAAATGATAAAACTGTTAAAAAAAAAACTGAAATGACACACTTTAGAGAATATCTCACCCTCTTCAAACTTCTCTGAAATTAATTTTTCCAAATAAATTTTAATAGACGTACAAGTGTGTAACCTGATTATAAATTAGAGAAAATCAATGGAGTCTTTTCTGAGAAAATCGCCAAAAACTGAAAAATCCACTTAGTCAAATGGGACTGCTAAAGAACAATAATAATTCATGGTTAAGGTATTTTTGTCAAAACCTTCTGTTAGATCCCCCGTAGAAGATTGATTATCTTAACGGAAATCAAGTTTGAGCATCCCGCATATTTTCGTGTTTGAAATATTTCAGTTCGGACAAACACACTTACACACATATTCTTCTTCTGTGCTGTGCGTGCTCAGTGGAGCTCAAAACGTTTATTTTCTATGCAAACCGTATTTCTTCTCTGGAATATATTCGCAATATATTCTGGAAATTAAGTCAGCCAAAATTCTGTAGCTTTGTTGTTTTGTATTTTCTCCTGCATAGACCTCAAATCGTACCACGTTAAGAACATTACTATTCTTATACGTCTTGGGGATGGGACCAAACCCTACGGAATCCAAAGCTCCACTGGTCCTATATATCTATCCCAAAAAAAATAACCAATTGTGTCTAAAACAAAATATCAAAACCCGGATCTAACCCTTCTAAGATTCACCGCAGTCCGAACAAATAGGACCACAACCTTAAAGGGAAATAGGCTAAGCTCTACCACAAACATTCTGTTCTGACCAAAGATCCTGAGGAATCTGATTTCCTCACCATCGAAGATGGATAATTGTTTCTTCCTCTGTCTCACAGACTTGTGTCTGGCATAGGCCCCATATCTAAGGACACTTAGATATGTTCTGGCGCAGACACATTTGTTCGGTTCAGAAGCATCCAGCTCTAAGTATAAGTAATCCGTTAAGTAATACTTTTTTTTTCTGAAAAGTGACCAATTTAACTAACTAATTTACAGAAACAGTTCTGTTAAAAAGAATTTTGTTTGGTGCAGATTCTCTTTCTCTTTCAGATTGTAATTCTAATTAAAGGTATTGAGGCCCGGGATTGAATGACTTCTAAGTGATTATAAGACACTTTTATCACAGCGCTCTTTGTCGCGTATTTAAAAACTCCGTGAATTTACATTACTTGGATTTCGTGTGGCAGTTGGTTTTTTGGCCGCCAGGCGGATTGTACTATTCAATTCGTGGGTTATTAATCCTGTATTATTTAAATTCCGTGTTTATAATAGTCTCTGATCGTTCTTTAAGTGTGATTATAATATTATTTTTATTATTTTGGCTGAAGCGCTACAGAGCCTCTATTTGAGCCCAGCTCAGGCACTATTCGTCTTGCCTTCAGCCAATCAAATAATCAAATTCGTCCATTGGCGTACGTACACTTTTGTCTGTCCGCCAAAGGAGACGTCACTTCTTCTTCTCGCTATTACTACTTATTATGGTGCCTAGTACTGTTGTCCTACTTTTACATTCGATAACCACTTCTTCTTAAGCGTGGTTTTATCAGTTACTGATGCGTTTTTGTTAGTGGAAACAGTTCACAACTACCATCAACTATTGCAGTTGTACAATTTTGACGGCGATTCTAATCTTTATTCTGCTAAATCGTCATTTTACCAAGTTGGACTGTTTGGCTGCTTTAAACCAGTTTTCAGCAACCAGTTCTCGCAAACACATTATTACTTGAAATCGCATGTACCAAGCTTGGTACTGGTAAAGATTCAACTTATTGGGTGATGTAGCTCTTATTCTGTATTTCTTTTACTATTACTTATTATTATATATTCTTCTCTCTTTCGAGTTACTTACCTTTATATATTTAAGTGTTGCACTTTAACCATAAATCTTGGCAAGGCCTTTTGTGCAGAGTGGATAAATTCATGAACTTAAATCCTAACAGGTTCTTCACTTACAACAATGCTGAAACCAGGTAATTACACCAGGTATTTCATTATATTTTGTAAATACCTTTCATTTAATACTTTTGCCATTCTATTGGGCACCTTTTACTTGTGCCAGTGTAAAACTTGCTATTAGTTTTCAGCTAACCTCACCCTTGCTCACTTATTTGGGTATTTTACTGCTTCAGTTTCTTGTAACCACTTTAAGCTGATAAGCTTGAGTCTTTGCTTACTAATAGCGTTTCTTCATTACAGAACTAAATACCTTTTTTATACGAGAATAGCTGTTTCGCCTGGTACGTCGACAAACCAGTGCAGACGCATAATCTTTGCACCATTTGGTCAAGGTTAGCGTATATTTCTTTTTACCTATTCATTTCTGTTTCTATTCAACAACTATTTCTTTGTATAGTTCAACCCTCTACTGTAAAGGCGTATCCGTACCTTGACCCACCCAATTACCTTCTATTTTGTGGCCATTTAATTACCACTTGTCTTCAGTTATAACTATTTCGCTAATATTTATTTAATCTTCATTATTCAGGTTAATCCTGATGGTCATCCGATCTGGAAATTGACACCCGACTTCATGGAAACGGACATGGTACTTGCTGTTCGACCATAGGAACCGTCCGCTTGGCGTGAAAGCTCGAGCATTGCTGGCTTGCTGTATTTTCTCCACGGCAATGCTACCACAATTGCTTCCAATTGGGTTACAGATAGCATCAAGCCTGCTTTAAGCTCTGAGCAAAGCGTTTAAAAATATTAATGTAGGTGGACATTGGTGTTCAAGATCTTAATAAATTGAGGTTTATTTGTTTGTTAATTCTTGATGGTGATTTTTATTGTTACCCTCCAGTTCTTCATTCCAGTTTTCTGTATTTTTGGACGTTACCTTTTTCGCAATCTCTTATTATTCAAGCAGTGAACGAAAAATATGGATTGAATTTCCACTGAATTATGGCCCATTTTATTTGGGGAACAGAATTGAAACAGCCTACGTTCCTTTTCCCAACTACATATCCCATACGGTGTCTGATGCATGCAGTCGCCTGGAGAGTAGCGACCCAACCGCTGCTACAGCTCAGTTCACTATGCACCCTTCATCAGTACATTAAAGTATAGTGCACCCACTCACTCACGCATTCTCTACAGTTAACTTGCCAGTATATAACTTACTTAGGTAGTTCTCTAGTTAGTTTACTCCGCTAAACTAATTATTTTTCCCTATTTGCAGGAAGTGCGGGAATGCTAAGTTCTGTGAGTGCTTTGCAACGAGAGAATTTTTCTTTTACTCCCTATTTTTAAACTAGTACGCTTATAGTAATTTGAGTATTCGAAATTCCGTAACAAAACTAAGTTCGAAGTTCACTTTGCTCTATTTTATTTTAAACTGTGTTAAATGTCCAGTGTTGAGGAGGAGAAGATATCGATGGAGATTATATATAAAGTGCAAGATATGTATCCCAACGTACATCAATAAAGGTAGGCTGAGGAATAATATGGTCCATATTTATGTGTCATTTTATTTTATTTTGCAAGATTTGCATGACCATAACATTTGTAATTTATAATTAATAACAAGGTGAAATTATAATTATTTAAAAACATTTATTTGGCCACTATTAATATCCATCTTTGGAACTTCCAGTCTAGGTAGAGCAGAGGCGGTAAGTTTACTTTTTTTTTGCATATTTATTACGTATTACTCTCTACTTTTTTCTTATTAATTAAACGTGCGCGTGCATATCTATTTCCACGAATTGCAAATTAAAATTTTAAACAAGTGTTTATATATGACTAATATTGCAAGGTTGTCTGTCTGTTTGAAATAAAATCGCGGATGAACCAAAGGAAGGAAATTGAAAAAAATTAGCAAGAAGTTACCTCAATTATTGCAATGCACACAACAATTCATTTCGGTTTGGGGGGGGGGGGGGAAATAGATGAAAATGTACAATAAAGAACATTGAGAGAATGTATCCACGATTAATCTCCTCTTCTTATTTTTGTTTACAGCTGCGAGAGGAAGTATTGCAATCGTGTTAGATTTTTAAAATTGAGTTTTTACTAGAAATGTAGGTATGTTCAAAAAATGATTTTTTTTTTTAATTAGAAAATGTCCATAACACAAAAATCGCAGGAAACTTGTTAATTCATTGAGATGTAGAAGAATATCCGACAATAAAGTATTTGGTTAAGAACAATCAACCGGAAGTACTGAATGTGACTTCAAAGATTTTCCAAAACTATTTTTTACGCTGAAAATGTTTTTTTTTTCTGAAAATTTAATTCTAGAGAGTTCCTAAAGTAGTAGGCTTTCCTCTCTAATACTACTCCACTGGGAGTTTGCCAAACTAAAACTTTAATAACAATTCAATCTTTATTTTCTCTTGTTGCGATCGTGTCAAATTTGTGAAATTGAGTTTTCACCGGAAATACATGCTTTGAGATACACTGAGTACTAAAATATCACAAAAACGGAAAATTGCACGAATCTCAAACGTTTATGTACTACCGGAGTTTCTGACACGATGATTTCTTTCAAAATCTATCAACGAAAAGTTCCGTTTTTACTGAGTAGTTTTCTGTTTTGTGTGTGCGTAGATAAGTGTGAAATGATTATCTCAAAAACGAAAAGTTACAGAAAGCTCAATCTTGGTATTCCGTTTAGGCACTATCACCGCATCAGACATGAAGATTTCGGGCAAAATCCATCAACCGGAAGTGCCATTTTACAGAATGTTTTTTTTTCCAATTTTTTGTGATTTTCTCGAAAAGCGCTCCAACGATCTTCTTTTAACTTGTTATAGCAACTACACATACAAAGAGCAACAACTTTTATTTGTAACATTTCACCGGGAAAATTCATTTAAGGGCACTTTTAAGGGGTGGATGGGGATTATGGGTCCTCTAAAGGGCTATTTTTGTTCATCAACAATGTGCTATACAATTATGTCAACTAAATAATATTAATTAGAAAGATATAAGTTGCCAGAATTCTCAGTTAGAAGAAAATCGGTTGAGTGGAAGTGCGTCTTTACTGAATAGGTTTTTCAGTTTTTTGTGATTTTCTCCATAAAAATGCCGACGGTTTTGAACACTAATAAGAATTGTAAGTATGAAGAAAATTTGCCATTTCGCAGTAAAAGAAAGTCGTGTGAGTGTTTCACACCAGATATTTTATTTTTTAGTTTAGCAACGTTTATTTCCGGGCTAGTAGATAGCGCTAAAAGTGCAGTTAGCACAATAGTCCGTCCAGCCACTTAGTCTCCTGTTAAATATGACAAATTCAAGGACAAAGTTACGTTTATTTACATTCTACGTTTAAAGTAGAATTTTATTTTAATTTATTTTTATCAATTAAAAATTGTGATAATTGTGAGAAAAGAAAGTCAGTGAATGTTTCTCACCATTTTCTTTTTTTTCCTGTAAGAAAAAAGAAAGACAATAAACCGTTAATTTAGTTTATCACGTCAAAATGGTAATTCAAACTCCGTTTTTATAAACTTATAAAAGAAAAACTAAAACTAAAGTAATAAAAAAAGCATATTAACAGTGAATATAATAGTGAAAGATAAGAAAAGAAATAAAAACTCAATAATATTACTCGAACATATTACATAATACACTGTCGACCCCCCCACACACACGCCACCCCCGCCACATAAAAAATGGTCTTGAATTTTTTTTTATTTCCTTTAACAGCTGTTTAAAGAGCTAACACTACTAATAACTTTTTATTGTTACAATATAGATGATTATTATAAGAATTATTGAAAATTTAACTATTTTTACAGGAATCATTCTTTTAATAATCCATACTTGTAGGAAAATGTAACAATAATCGATATGATGTAACGATAATTGAGACATTCGTGTGGGTTTTTATGTTTGAACCTGAGTTGATGAAGAAATCTCTAAAATGGAGATAGTGAGGTTAGAAATAAAATTGGATAGTAGGACTGTTAAAATGGTGATGTCAAGTGAATGAATGAAAGAAAGATATATCTTTACTGAAATATAGTAATCTAATGGCGGGTAATAAAAACTATAACAACTGGACGCTGGTAAAACACTTTCCTTACTTCCTCTGGGGGGGTGTAATCTCCTGGGAAGTATGGTGTGAAATAATAGAGGAAGTTGTGGGCGTATACAGCGTGTTCCGTCCACGTTCTTAGACCCAGAGCGAAGGGCCATTAACGGAATTAATATTTCGAGTTTGTTAAAACAATAAAATTGGTACGAGTGGTAAGGTTTATACTTGTATAACTGAGCGGACTTGTGTGGAATACCCTTTGTCAAAATCAACAAAGAAATTTTACATCAAACAAACTGCAGTCTCCTTGCATGCTCTTTCTAAAATCAAATTTTTCTTTTTCTTTTTTTTAAGTGATGCGTCTTTATCAGTGCAGAGAGCGTGTCAAGTTTATAAAAAAAAAAATCCTTGTAGCCGCTATCGGGAAAATTTCTCACTATTCTGAAAAGTCACACTTCCGGTTAACCGATTTTCTTCAAGTTTGTAATTTTAGAAATGCGATTATATAGATGGTAAAACTACATTTTACTGATGTGGTATTTAGAGGAAAGCATAATTCTACTATTCATTTTTTATTTGGAACATTTTTGTAAGAAAATTGATTGAGGGGGGGAGTATTCTCAAAAAAGCTTCAATCACGTCAGAATTCCTTCTAAAGTGCTATTTTAGTACAGTTTCACAATCTGTTCACAATACTGAATACAAGTAAATATTTCCTAATTAGTCCACGTTTGAAGAAAATTTGTCCTTTTTGGAATTTCAAAATTGTAATGAGAGATAAAAATCATCGTATTTTATAGTTAATTTATAGTTAATCAGCTCTAGCTTTAAATAAAGTTCAAAATATGGCTAAAAAAAAGAAAAGAATACGACACTAAAGCACGTACTGGAACACATCAAATAACACTAATTGGTTTCTCTTTAAATGAAATACGTACGTATGATTTCCTAAATAAACTAAAACAGCCTTCTCTTTCTATCTCTCTTAGGTTTCTCTCTCCCTCGCACTGTCTCTTGCAAATAACAATTAAAATGCCACAAATAGCGTTGTTTTTAATTAGTGCGCACACACACATATATGATTATATGTATAAACTAATTGCAATAAAAACCTTTTTTATTTTGGTGTTGAAAGATGTTTTTTTTTTTAGATCAAATAAATAAATAAATAAATAAAATTTAGAATGAAACACTCATACAACTTTCTCTTAATATTGTAACCAATTATTATAGTACTGGTTGAAAAGTTTTTTTCTTCTCAGTTTTATTTTAAAGGCTGTGGAGCTGATGTTGTTTTGAATCAGCTGTTTAACAGAAACGCAACTAAATATTTCGGGCATTTGAAGAGTGTCATATACAGTTTGGTTTTAGAGTACCTAACCAAAAAAAGGTATACTCTAGCTCACTACCAATTCATATTCATTTACCTTTACTCAGTAAATACACTACAGATAATCTACCATTCTGGGGAGGAGGGGGCCGATAATCTCGTGTTACTCGTTGTGGGGAATTGGACAAGCCATTTTTTTTTTCCAAGAACCTTGATATCCCTGCGGGAGTAATCTTCCAGCCTAGAAACAGAAATAACACTTACACTAACACCAACCCCAAATACTCTCACACTACATATACAGATCTGCAGAGATCTGATGTATCCAACTAAATTTGGGTTTGGAGCACCCACTCTGGTTTACTATCATACACCCATCCACCTAACTTACTTACCCCCATTATACAATGTAACAGACTTAAATTTAAAACTGTATTTTATATCGACTAGACTCTATATACACCAAGCAATGAAACCCAAGGCAAGCCCACTTTACTATTTAGGTACGATGGACTTGGCTTTTAGCATAGTAATAGCATACACATTCATCAATTTAATAATAATAATAATAATAATAATATATTTAAAAAGATGTACACAGAAACTTAAAATTAGTTCAACATATTATAGACTCTCAACATAAAATGCCACGGCACTTCCAGGAATGAAAGGCCGTCAGAAAAGGCTGAAGAAAAGCGATCTCTGCCTATGGATGTACAGAAGAAAACGTTTCAGACACATATTGATGTATTTAGAACAATTTTTAAATAATTTATTTATTTTGGAAAATGGCGAAAAACTTGGAAAATCCATTCAGGATAACCTTATTTTGGCTGTCTAAACGGAATTTCCAAGAATTTATTTTCTGAGAAAACTCAATTTCCAAAATCTGTCACAGCTGCAATAATATTTTTTATCGCAGTATGAGAAAGTAATAGCAGTCAGTTAAACATATTCTTTTAAAAAAAACTTAGGTTAAAGTAGGTTATATACTGGTTACAAAAAAGAAATATATAAAACACATTAGAACGATTAAAATAGTCAGCTGATTGAGATCAGGTGTGCAGTGAGGGAAATAGGGTTAATTGGTGGAATAGTTGTAATTCCTTATTTAGTCAGAGAACTTACGTGGACGTTTTTAGATTGGTGTCTTTAGAGCTGCTGACATTGTTAGTTGAAAGAAGAAGAAGAAGAAGAAAAAAAATGACCGAGTGCCCGCATTATTTCTACTATTCATCCAAGCTGATTTTTTAATCAATTTTTTTTTTATCACTGATCAGCTGATCGATTTTATTTTACAAATTAGGCTGCACTCTAAGAAAGTGTCTAATGATTCTATCCTCCTTGGAATTCGTTCATATGTATTAATTTAATATTTAAATATCTCAGTTAATAGAAACTAATTGAAATTGAAACAGATAATTGCAATCAAAGTTCTGATTAACAAATTTTCTTAATAGTCGTATTTTAACTTAATTTTTAAATTCCACAACTCCCTCTTGGATGGGAACCGTACATTGAAAGAGGATGGAAGACCAATACCTCAGCACAAAATGTACTTTAAGCAAAAATCTATGAAATTATTTTTGAAACAATTCGCGAAGAAATGAAGAATTCATTGCACATCTAATTGCAGCATTTTTCTTTTCAATGTTTACTATCTCTTACTCTGTAAGAGGAAATATTGGGATCATGTCAACTTATCGTAATTGAACGTTCACCGGAAATACATGTTTTGAGGTCATCTGAGTATGAAAACAATTGCTTTTTGCGAATGGTGTGTGTGTGTGATGATAAGTATGTGTTTCTGTGTGAAGGAGACAGAGAAAGTAAACAAAATATCTCAAAAGCGAAAAATAGCAGAAATTTCAAACTTGATAACCGGAAGTGCGATTTCAACGATTCTTGTATTTATGAAATTTTCTCTAAAATGTCTCCAACGATTTTCTTTAAACTTCGTATATTCTCTAGTCACATACACGCCTATCGTTTTTATTGAAACTTTTCCTGGAAAATTAGTTTTTTGGGCATTCTGGGGGGGGAGGGCAGAGCAGCAACGTTAAGCTTTCCTCTAAAATACCACTTCAGTACAATATACGTTTCTATCAACTATTGAATACACATCTATATTAAGTATTATTGGTTGGAATGCCAAATTTGAAGAAAATTTGTTAACTGGAAGTGCGACTTTATTCAACAGGTTTTTTTGGAGAATTTCCACTAAGACGTGTTCATAACGAATTACTTTAAACTTGGATTGCTACTTACAGCGCTACAAACGTATCACTTTTTATTTGAAGCGGAAAAATTGATTTTAGTGAGGTTCTAAGGAATCTGTGGTTTGTTCAATGTTATTGGCGTTCTCTTCAGAGACTGCAATGCAATCACTTCACCTATTACCTGCCTAGGATATATGCCCTCCATTTCTACTGAATTTATATAGATTTAAGTGAAAATATCCAACTTCTGAGATTTTATCCGTCGTAGCATGCATATAATCTTTCAGGCTACCGAAGCCATTGTCATGTAAAAACACTTAGGCCTCTTCGGGTTGATATCGCGTCTATGGTTTGTTATAAACCGACGTTTCGCCTATATTACAATAGGCTTCTTTAGGGTAGTGTCGCCTCTAAAGTTAAAACAGCTGGTGTTGTTAAATACTACCCTGAAGCAGCCCATTGTAATAAGAGGGAAACGTTGGTTTACAACAAATCACAGACACGATATCAACCCGAAGAGACCTAAGTGTTTTACACATTTATGCTGTTCGGTTTTGGATTCTTATCCATCGCCAGAATCCAAGTTCGTGTAGAAAGTTGACTTCAACTTGAAGTTGACTGCCATACGTTGACCTATTTAACGAAAATATCCAAGTTTAATTAGAATTTGTCATATTATAATTGTATTAAAGAGTAAGGCAAAGTCGTATAAGTGTTCACACCAGATTTTGTATCTGAAGCAAATTTCATTGTCGTTCAATGAAATAGGTATCGTTTAGCTGTCAGAGATACGTATTTCTTTCGAAATAGCAGTTCCATAACTATGAAATCTCAAGATAAATATTTTCGGTCTAAAGTCAGTATGGAATATTTGACAAGATCGTAATACTTCCCACTTATAACAGCAATAAGGAATGATCATCTATATATGTGTTATCTGTTATTGTATGAACGTATTATGATTGCAATTAATAGAATTTTACCGTGACCAATGCGTGGAATTTGTCAACAATAAAAAAAAAGTTTCTCTCTTTTTAGAATGCTATTAACCAATACGGGACACACACACACACAAGTAAGTTATGACCCCTTATCTTAACCACAGTTTTCTAATTGCCGTCCAGATGGTTATGTGTATGTGTGAGCTGAGCGTTTTGTGTGCGCGCGTGCTCATAGTCATCTACAGAGTGTAGTGAAAGACTAGATCCGCTTTTTACGGTAACTTTAGGCGTCACCTTCATTATCCCGACACCAATTACGGAAACGTGCGAAGAAATGGTTAATAGAGAAGATGTCTGTGTTGTTTTGGGACACGTGCCCCCACCCCCCTTCCAACACACTCTTTCACTCCGCTCTTTTTTCAACAGTCACTGCCTTCTAGAGTGCTGTGCTGTGATTGGTGGAACGGACGTGAGAGCGAAGAAGTAACATTTAATATCTCTCACTCACATACACACACTTACTGACCATAACTCTGTGCTCGTCTGTATAAATCGCATACCGCATACATGGCCCAACTAATAGTAATGAATGTCTCAGAATGGACATATCCCCTCTCACTCAGTCTTCTCGCTCTTTTTCTTTACCATATTATGGACGCCAAACAAAACTAAGAGCTTGGTGCCATTTGCCATCTGTAGAGAATATGGCTTTAAAGTATTTGTACAAATTCTATGGACATCAGCTTACTCTTTCTAAAAAGAAATAAAGAAAGGGAGAAATATAGCGTGAAACATTCACACTAATTTCTTTTTAATGGTATTCGTTCTGTGAATTTATATGAATTTTTTGTGTGATTTATTTCACACCATTTTTTTTGAACGACTCATGGACAAAGCTTATCAGATAATATTTTAATTATAATTTATATTAATTACTTTCTAGTGTAACAAATCAACTAATGATATTCTTGCTAAATTTCCTTTTAATTTATTTTATCATATTTTCCAATATCAGATTATTTTTTTTTCTTTTAATTTAGCAATAAGTTCGTCATTGAACTGTATATTAAAATAAATCTAATAGTAAATAAAGAGGCCATATAACTTAACACTTTAATGCACACACAATGATCATGGTAAATATTACGTAAATTATATTTCTTTTTGTTATTTATTTCTCGGTGGGTTTTTTATTTTTTAATTTTTTTCAAATAGTGATTATATTAGAAAAAATAAAAATAAAAAAAAGGAAAGTTTCTATTATATAGAAATGTTAAGGGTCATTGGTTTTGTAGGAAATTGGTTTTTTTCCTTTTATTTCAAAGACTGAAAAATTGTAATGATGTCATTATTGATTCAAGTGAGTTTGTTTTGAAAACAAAACCCCCCACCATAGAGAATTTTATAAAGCCAGCTTTGTTTCTCTCGGCTTTTTTTTCTTTTCTTTATTTTGAAATAAAGAGAGTCTAAAGACTCACTTTAGAATGAATCGTTCATTAATTTCACACAACGTATTATAACACTAGCAATGTTTACTTACCCATTATTTTGGAATTGCATTACATGTAAATAATGTTGCTAGAAGTAATACTAGTTTGCCGACACTGTAACTATAAAGCTTGTAAAAAGCAGTTTAAATTTATCTAATGTCCCATTCGATCAGATTAAATGGATAATGAAAGCTCGTGCTGGAGTATTGAATTTAAGCCATCGGTCAGTTTTTCTGACTGATGAACTAGAAAATTGTGAACTATGTGGTGATTCTATTTTGGATAGGTCTTACCACTATTTGGCTGTTTGTAGTAGGCTTAGTGAAATTAGATTGAAATGCCTTGGTAGCCAATGCCTTTCGGCATCTGGCACTTTGGACTTCTGGAATGGTAGACACTGGCCTTCTTTGGCGAATTTCTGTAAATCTTTATATCAATATAAAATGAACCATGTTTAACATTCATCACGGCTTTTCGCTTGTTTTATTTTATGCTTTTCTTTCTACCATCAACTAAATGCAGTGTTTTTCTTAAAAGTAGTTAATAGATGATTTTGTATATTTTCCTCTCATAATAAAGTACAAGACTCTACCGACGGTCTATTGACCATGGTACACGTCTTTATAAATTAATTTTAGTTTTTAGTTTTCATTTACAAGGAAAGTTTTGTTTTTTATATTCTTTTGTTCTATAATATTATATATGTTCTATGTCATTTTGTATATGGATTATGGATTCTTAATAAAGACAAAAAAAAAAAAAAAAAAGCAGTTTAAATTTAAGCCTAAAACATAGGTCCTCCAGAAAGCGACATAATTTTCTATTTTCAATTCCGGGAAAATGAAACAACTCAAAATTATTGGTTTGAAATTTAAAGAACATCGTTGGAACAGTATTTGAGAAAATTCCCCCTCCAAAAAGAAGACACAAGGTTGCTTTTTCCGGTTTTGTGGATTTTCTTCAAACTTGGGATTTCCGCTATAAATTTAATATTTCTTAATATTAAAAAAAAAAAAAATCCGTTGTGAAACACACGACTTTCTCTTATTCAAAATTAATACAATTTAACTAAGAAATATCCTTTAAAATGCAATGATTAGTTGGGCTGGCCATAAAAATGGTTGTGGGGATTTTACAAAGTATTCCTGAGCGGCCTTATGTGGAGCGCTCTACGTCAAAAACCAAGAAAACTTGGGTAAATTTAAATTTAAACTAACTGTCAGACCTTCAATACCTTTCTTTCAAGTAAAAGTGATACGCTTATGCAACAAGCATTACAAGCTTTAAGAAAATCGTTGTAATCTTTTTCGAACAAATTAAAAATACCAAACTTATTCTGCAAACCGCACTTCCGGTTACCCGATTTTCAATTTCCAATTTGGGAAATCAAGACTTTTAATGTGTAATAATCTGTGAGTGTGGTAGAAAGGATATATTTTGTACTGAAGTGATGCTTTAGAGGAAAGCATAACACTATTGTTTCCCCCCAGAACCCCCCAAAAAATAAATTTTCCTGGTAAAAGGTTTTTAAATGGAATTGATAGGCACATATCTGTGTGTGTGTAGATAGTGCACGAAGTTTAAAGAAAATTGTTTAAACCATTTCCGAGAAAATCACGAAAAACTGAAAATTAATATTCAGTGAAGTCGCATTTGATGGATTTTACTCGAAATCTGCGCGTCTGATGCGATGGCGGTGCCTAAACGAAATACCTAAGCTTGAGCTTCCTGTGTGACTTTTCGTTTTTGAGATTCCTGTGTGACTATTCTGTTAACTCTCTCTCTCTCTCACACACACACACACACACACACACACACACTTTTATTTATATATATATATATATATATATAAACCGTTCGCTAAAAACATTGTATTTCTAAAGCATGCAGTCCTTGTGGAAACTTAATTTCGCAAATCTGGCAAGATCATAATACTTCCTCTTAGTAGGCATAAGTAAAATGGTAGAAAGAGATACTATACCGAAGTGATACTATTTAGAAGGGCAGATAAGCTCCCCCGACATTACACGAAGATGAGAGGAAATCGATGAGCCATGTTCGAGAAAAATGCGAAAAACTGGAAAAGAAAGAAAGAAATAAGAAATGTAGCTAAGTTAAGCATTTTCAGTGAATAGATTTTTTAGACAGATGTGATTGGGATAAATAACGAAAAATCCAGCAGTAACTCTCTGCGACTTTTGGTTTTTGAGATATTTCGATATCTCCCTCTTTCACACACATACAACACATACATACCCACACGCGTACGTACACACACACGCGCGCATACCACATACGCAATACATACACCGACTGAATAGCTGGTTTCGGTTTTCTAAATTATTTCATCGCCTTACTTCGCTTCTCCAGAAAGATACATAAATCTGTCTATATTATAGTTACAGTAGAAGAAGAAGAAGATCCAAAACGAGGAAGGTGCAATAAAGACAATGAAAATGATAATTCTCAGTGAACTACTTTGTAATAGACGTGAAGGAATATGGAGCAACCCGAGAACTATGTTAATTTAGTTATAATGTGGAACGTTTGTCTTGTAAGGGGGAAAAGATGGCCGTCCAACGTTGGAGATGGATAAATACAACAAGCACTGGAGAAACAGTATACATACTGGAGCCTGAACCTTTCTTTATTTGCATATTTCACACAAACACATATTCATAAGTAGTGCACACACATACACACATACACATCATACACACACATACACATTTTAGTTACGGAGCTTTTGCCATGGGCGCGCACCCATAATTTCCTCCACCTTATTTATTTCATTCTACTTTCTACTGTAATCCACGGCCGTCGTAATTTTAAATTTATTAGTTTTGTATGCATCTCTACTTCCAGAAAGAAGGCTAAAAGGGAGATGGCCACAAGACTTGTTACATCCACCCTAGACAAACTTCATACTGACTGACAAACCTCACTAAACGACATTATGAACTAGCATAATTACATTCACATCCATACATTCATTTTACTTCACATTTCATTTCTTCACTTCATAAACAAATCACTGCAACAGGGCCATCATTGGATGGGTTATCTGCACACGTTCTACATGTCAGTTCATTATCTTTACAAGCAACAGCATTACAGGCAAAATACATTTTGTGTTGGAACTGTATTACAATTAAATAAAAAAATAAAATAAAAAATTTTGTACAAGTTTTAAGAACATCTGATTGTATTAACTGATGCGTTATCAATTTATATCATTATTACATCAATTATCAAATTTTACTTTTAATTTTCCTTCAATCCTCCAAGACGGCTGAGGCGCCGATGGCCCCGCGACCAACTGGTTGACTAATGGCGTTCATCGCTGGATGACCGCCACTGACGACTGTCACGCCAGACATATGTACATACATCTGTTTTACTTATTGTATCATTTCGCGCAGTTGTAAATATTGAATACAAAAATCTATCAAAAAAAAAAACTGCAAAAATTTCCTTTAATTTTATTATATTATAATCGTGAAATAACACTTCAAATATAAGGTTGACATCACACCTCCTTCAGAACTTCCCCAAGATTAAACACTGGTAAAAATGTTTGAAGAACCTTCATAATACATGATTTAAATGAAGGAAAACAAACTAATAAATTAAAGAAACTTGTTGAAGCAATTAAAGGGGGTAATCGGGAAAAACCTAAAAAATATTGCATGAATATTATTTAAGGCACGTGACTTTCTCGAAAACAACCCCAAAAAAATTCTATATCGAAAACTCTGTATATCAATTAGAAATAATCTCGTAGCCATTTCTTTACGATTCTTGGCGGGATATCTCAGTCTGATAATGAATAAAAATCACCCTACAAGAAGAAGGAGCTAGCGGAAATAGTTGACATAGGACTCTATGTAAACTACTTGTGTTTAACGAATCCACGGCAGATATATTCTAGCCTCATTAATACCTGAATTGGTCTCCGCCAGTTTGGGCGGCCTTGTGCTGCCATTCACAGTTTCAGGTACACCGATCAGGCATCCTCTCTCATTCCGTTCATCCGCCTATGCAGCGCCTTCCAAACCCGTGTGGTTCCATATAGCTGCTCAGTGGGAATTTGCCCGTTAACCACTACTGTTTAACAATGTGCATAGCCCAGAAAAATCGTTCAATTTTAGTTATTTGCATTATATTGGGCTCTTGAAAACCTCTCACTTTTATTTAAAACATTTTCCCAGAAAAATGGTTATTTTGGGGATTATGGCGGGGGAACTGTAGCTTTATGCTTTCCTTTAAAGTACCACTTCAGTACAATATATGGTTTTACCAGCCTCGTGTTAGAAGAATTATTAGAATTCCAAATTTGAAAAAATTCATTACCGGAAGTGCGACTTTTCAGAATTGGTTTTTCAATTTTTTGGCATTTTCTCGAAAACGATTACAATGATTTTCTTTAATCTTGGAATGCTGCTGCATCTTAACACTTTTATATGAAATATCTCTCAGAAAAAATTGATTCTCGACAGAGATTGGGAATCTGTCAGTCAGATTTAAATTTAAATTTGTCCAAGCTTTGTTGTTTTTGATATAGAGCGCTCCTGTACAGGTAAGAGCTCATGTGTACAAGTAAAATCTCCACCTTTTAGATATAGACCGCTCTTTATAAGAGCTCATCTGTGCAAGTAATATATCCACCATTGTTTTTATGGCCAACCAAACAAAAACATTGTAAGATTGCAATTATAAAGAAAATTTCTTGATTAAATTGTGTCAATTTTGGTTTAAGAGAAAGTCGTGTGAGTGTTTCACACCAGATTTTGATTTAGTATATTGTGGTGTGTGTGGGTGGAGGTTATAACCTGCTGTTGTTGTTGTGTCTGTGATGGTAAGGTGTTGTGACACTTATTGTTTGTCTTGTATTGCCAAAAATATAGTGCAATAGTATAAGACATTATAGGTCAACAATACTACAATATAAAGTAGAACCTGTTTAACCACGGAAAAAGGAGGAAACATCCATGCCGAAACTATGGCGAAACAAAGAAAATTTGCTAATTTTTGGGAAATGCAGTTAAAAGGACGTGTGAGCTTTCCTCGTCAAAATTTTTTATCTAAAGGAATGGAAGAAGAAAATCGCTGGACATTTGAAAATTGATGTATCTATATTTCATATTTTATATTATACAAATTTATTATCTGTATATTGTCAACACAATGACAAAAAAAGACAATGAAAATCCATAAACCTACGTACATATATGATAAGAAAATCTATTTTTTCCCCCTATTATTTTCCTCCAACTCCAAGACCGTGACATTTCCGTAGCAAATTTCCCTATTGTACAAACTACAATATGAGAGGTATGTCAGAACGAAGGTCAGAGTTGACGAACTGAATTTTTTTTTTTGTTCACTGACCATCCATCCCCACTTTTTGTTTATTATCTTAAAGAAAAACCAGGCATGACCTCTAGGATATAGTGATTGTATTCGATGGTCTCGGGGAGTGGGGGAGAAAAATAAAGGACGTTTTTTTTCCCATGCAAGGTTCTCTCAACTGTCGGCCGTCAATCATTTATGAACTGCTCGACTGAATTTTCATCATTGATTCCATTACATTCATTCATTGTGAATAATTTTCCCTTTCACTCCCCCCCTCCAAAATAAAATTACTCTGTTTTATTTCCTCTTACTAATTTTAACAGGAAGTATTGCGATTGTGTCAGATTTCCGAAATTGAGTTTTCACCGGAAATATATGTTTTGAGATTCACTGAGTACGAAAAAACTTTTTTAAGCTAATGATCTGTATGTATGTGTGTGTGTGTGTGTGTGTGTGTGTGTGTGTGTGTGTGTGCGTGTGTGTGTGTGTGTGTGTGTGTGTGAAGAAAGTATCTCAAAAACCAAAATCGCATTAAGTTCAAACTTGGTACACAGTCTTGATACTACTGTCGCATTTGACAAAAAGGTTCTTGGGTCTAACAAAAGACGGCATTTTATTTTCTCTTGATACTCAACAGTTCACTAAACATTAGTTTACCAAAAGTTTCTTATTAGGTGCCCCTTTTGCCCCTTTTACTTTCAGTTTATGCTTGTTTCAGCTTATGCAAAATTCTTTGCGATTTGTGAGCGATTTAAGAAATGTCTTAGTTGAAACTAGAAATTTGGGCGATTTTGCATTAGTACTTTTAAAGAAACCTGCTACCACAAATGCCGCTTCTGAAATTAATGAAGTACAGTGAGAAGGCTCTGTACAGATCATGGGCTGCACAGATCTGGTTCAAAAAATTTGGAGTGGGTGATATGAGTGTGGAAAGTAAGCTTCATCCATGTCATCCTCTCTCCTTAGATTCAGCATTTTTGGCGACAGCTGTAGAGGTGGATCCTTTCACCACCAGCACCAGAAAACTTTCAGATGAATTAGGCGTGTCCCACTCAATCATAAACCACCATCTGTGAGCAACTGCTTAGTTCCCACAAGCTACCGAAACATCCACATCAATTACGTCTCAACAAGCCGCACGCCGAGTTGAAGTCTGAAAAAACCCTTCGTCAAAACCCGAGTGATATTCGTGTCATCAAGTGAATTATTACTTGCAATGAAAAGTGGGTTTTTTCGACTATGAACAAACACAAACAATAGATTAATCAGGGACCAACCAGCTGTACGTCCCCTGAAAGGAAAGATTTTAAAAAGTGATGCTGTGCGTGTGGTGGATCTACGAGGGCGTCAATCATTTTGAGCTAGTTCCTACCGGTCATGCGATTACATCCAAACTCGTCTTCTCAGCTAGAACGCTTACACTCCGTTTTGCTGCTAAATATCCCTCTTGAGTTAATTGAAAAAGTATACTCCTTCAACAAGACAATTAATTGCCTTTGGGACCACGTCTAACCACCCTTCTGGCTACTCCATCAGAGCAGCAACCATTTTACTGAAAATGTTTATTCAATTTCATAATTTTGTTAATAATACGTACTTTTGAGTGCAACACCTTTCTAGGACTTAAAGCCCATCAATTGCACAATACAGTCTTCTCGAAGTTCATATTGATGATTTTTTAAACTACTTTTGATGTTGTTTAGACATTTAATTTAGAGCGACATAATTATTGTTATCTTATAATAAAGGTTGACAACATAATCAGCTAAACAACAACGTAGGACAATGCGAACTATTGCTAGCTACAATAACTTGGGCAATAACTTCTTTTCAATGGTCACACAAATGGATCTGAGCATTTTCCTTTTTCTTTTTTGATGAGCGTAACAAAGTTTTCGTATTATATAGTACGACTGATAGACTAGATAGGTAATTTCAGACATAACAATAGACACTGCACACTTGATCATAGTTACCACGGCCACTGCTTGCTAGATCTCCTACTGCCTCTCCCACGCCCTCTTTCTTTCTCTCCTTCTTCTTCTTATTCCACACTTCTAGATTTTAATACACACGTGTTAGCTAGATGTGATTGTGCGTATCTATGACACAACGCTCTTCCATTGTTCCATTTCAATACAATGCGATTTAAAAAAAAAAAACATATTCTGAACAACCAGAAGCATTTGTGATTTGGTTGAAGCTTCATATATAACCTCCTTCTACTGATGAAACCAGTTTCATATCGCCATAGTTACACATATACAAATATTTCAAGTCGTTTGACAGTGTGTTCCATTGTCTAATTTTTCAAATTAAAAAAAAGAATCGAATCCAGCG
This sequence comes from Triatoma infestans, assembly GCA_011037195.1. NCBI lineage: Eukaryota > Metazoa > Arthropoda > Insecta > Hemiptera > Reduviidae > Triatoma > Triatoma infestans. Next base: position 89,718 of record JAAEAF010014006.1, read on the forward strand.
TGAATTATTCGCACTGCGTTCTCTAATTGAACTTTGCAATTACTAGTTGATTTTTATTCAAATTGAGCATTTTTACTGAACGTTTAGTTAGTTTTTAATGATCTGTCTGGTTGAAACCCCTACGTTCCTAAAATTGCAGTTTTGAATACAGCTTAATATTATAGTGTCTCCTTAGGATGCCTGCTGTCAAATTTCACGGAAAAATGCTTTAAATGTGAAACAATCACGCGACTTTCTGTTACTGCAGTCAAGAAAATTATGAAATAGACAAATTTTAAATTAAACTTCCTATCATAACTATAGAGGTGGTGGGGCTACATGTTAACAATTACTTTTGACAAAAACAGAATGTGTTTACAAGAGAGCGCCAAAATATTACACAATCTCAAATAACATTTAAATTGTAATAGCCATAGGATTCCATAAAACATTCTAAATTGAATTTTTCTGAAAAAAGCAAATGTTTCAAATAAAAGTGATAGGAGGGGTGTTGGCATTCCAAATTTAAACAAAATCATTGTAGCGTTTTCAAAAAATTTCAAAAAAAAAAATTCATTCGTCGATTCAGTAGCATTTCCGGTTAACTGATTATCTACAAACTTGGAATTCTAGCATAATATTGATGTATCTAATGTACATCAATATTATGTAGATGATAGAACCATATATTTTACAAAGGACAGCTTAACAGCACCGCCCCCTAGAATCCTCCACAAAATCAATTACTCCAGGAAAATGTTCAGATATTTAGGTGTGTAGCTAATCTACGAAGTTTAAAGTAAATCGTTGGAGAAAATCTCGAAAAACTGAAGAAAAAAAACCTTCAGTAATGTTGCACTTCCGGTTGATGGATTTTACCCGAAATCTTCGTGTCTGATGCGGTGATAGTACATAAATGAAACACCAAGTTTAAGCTTGCTGTGTGATTTTTCGTTTTTAAGATATTCTTTTAACACTCACCGACAAATATGGACACATAAACTACAGAGACAATTTCCTAAAAACATGTTTTTCGTATTCATGGGACCCCAAAACATGGTTATCACTTTGTGAGAATTAAGGGAAGTTTAAAGAACGACTAAAAATACCTTATTTTAAGAAAAAATTTCAATCAGAACTTTGATTTTTTACCTTTGTTTTTTATATACAATAAGAGCTTCAAAACATGTATTTCCGGTGACTGTCTCTTTGATATTTCTTTGCTACAACATAATGGAATGTAAAAATAAGAAACATCTTCAATAAATATGTCCTTGGTGTTAGATATTGATAGAGCGGATTTATTGACATTATTTCTAGTTTGTATTTTCATTTCTTTATTTTTTTTTTAAATAAATAACCATAATGTGAATTCTTATTTTAATAGCAGCTGCCATGAATTATGTGGAACAATAATACTAGCAATAATAATAATAATAAAACTGAACAAATGCCATGTAAATTGTTTCAACAGATATATAATACTGTCTCAAGAAACGCGTCTCAGTTGCTACTACTGTCTTTGTAACAATGTGACATATGATTTATATAGTTTGTCTACATATAGTAGCCCATCTTCCTAGATCCGCCGTTATAACACTAGCATAACATTAACTAGACTCTTAGCCGACCGACAGAAATATATATACTTCATTTTTGCTACATTACTTCATGTCTACATTATTCTCCAGTATGTCTATAAATATATGTGTGTATGTTTCTGTAATATGATCTATATATAAAGTAAATGTTGAGAGATAGTAAATAATGTATCTAGAACGTATGTATTATTGCAGGAAATGGTCATTTATTATGTGGCATCTAGACAAAAAGAGTGTGTATGTGCGTGAAGTAAAAGCCGGCACGGAATTTGTTGTGAGTACACGACAGGGTGATATTTTAAGCCCCCTATAGTTTATCTTGTTGTTGGTGGATAGTGTAATGAAATCATTCTAGTATCTATTTAAATGACCTATATGATCAAATAAAAAAAAATTGTACAAAAAAAGTATAACAATCGAAGAAGGCAAGTGAATGGCGGCTCTCTCTAACTCTTACTGTTTGTAATAAGAGACTATAGTGTGATAGAATTGTGAAAGGTGATTGTGATTTTTGTTGATTGAAGAAAAATAACTGGTTCTACACTCTTTGATTGATTGATTGATTGATTGCACACAACTAACTCTTACTATCTTCAATTTTGTTTTATTTTATTTTCATTTTTTTATTCCCTTTCATTTCTGTTAATTAAATGGACCCTAATTTCGTTACCAAAATTAAAAAAAAAAAAAAAATTGAAGAAAATCTGGTGTAGAACATTCACATAACTTTTCTTTTACTGCAATTTTCAGTTATAATTGATTCGGATTTTCGGTAATCGGTTTCGGATTTTTATCCATCGTCAGAGCAAATTTACCAAGTTCGTGTACAGAGTTCACTTCAACGAAATGTTTCTGTAGACTTCATAGTTAAACTATAGGTTTCTGTATATATAGTTAGTTTAATTATAAATATTTCAAGTTTAATGAAACCATCGCTGTTGGTGATTTTTAAGGAGAAAATTGTAGGAAACTAAAGAAAAAAAAACTATTTAATAAAGAGTATTTTCAATCAGTTCTTCAAAATTGGAATTTTGACAACACATTATAGAATCGTATAATAAATTTAAATAGCATTTCAGATGAAAGCACAAACCAACCCTTTCCTCTCAAAACATCTTTTACATAATTTTTTTTCAGAAAAATATTTCAAATAACAGTTGTAGCTCTGTATATGTGAAGGTAGTATAGCAAGTTTAAAATTAATGGAGCCGTTTTCGAGAAAAACTGATAAATACAGTAAACTGAAAAAAAACAAAACAGTAATATGGTACTTTCGGTTGAATGATTATGACTATAAAACTTATTTTTAGGTCCCTTGCTTGAGCTTGAACGAAATATTAAGTTTGAATTTTATGAGATTTTTTCTGTTTTGAGTTGTGCCGACACACACACACACACATTCAGATACACATCGATTCTTCTATATTCAGGAGACCTCAAAAACAAGGATTTCTGAAGAAAACTCTTTCGAAAATAGCTGTGCTTGCTGCCTAGATAGAAATGTATCACTTCTATTCTGAAAGAATTGAATTAGAGGTTTTGGGGAAGGCTATAGTTATCAGTTCCGTGATGGCTTGCTTCTTTTTGAGGTCATCGACCGGTTTCGGGCGTTCGCCCATCATCAGGATGCTTTTTGTCAAACAGTGCGATAACATAGACTTGCATAGAGCGAATTTGGTTGATACACTGGTATCAACTAAATTTGCTCCGTGCAAGTCTGTTATCACACTGTTTGACAAAAAACATCCTGTTGATGGGCGAACGCTTGAAACCGGTCGATGACAACAAAAAGCAGCAGGCTATCATGGAAAATATCTCTGATGCTTTCCAGCTCTACGGAACCAACTACAACAACTATGGAGCTTAATTAGTTTGCATTTATTAGGTTCAAAAAATGCATGGTAGGTTCAAAAAACAACTGCACAAGGTGGGATTAATTAATTCGTAGCTTTTGTGCAGACTATGTCAGGAAGAGGAGAAGACAGCCTCTCACCTGTTGTTCGACTGCCTTGCAATCGGCAGACTGCGGTACGAGATCTTTGGCATGTTGAGACCGGAGGAGATCGTAATGCAAGAAGGCAGTGAATAAATACAAAAATAAAAGTAAGAATAGAATGAAATGAGGGGTGCCCGCGTAATATTCAAGTTTAATTTAATGCGCAGTAAGTGGTTTTAAATTATCATTAGTTTAGGGAAAATAGGTTAATTTTTTTCTCTATACACGTTCAAAGTTGGCAGCACTGTATTATGTTTAAAAAAAAGAAAAAAGAAATAAAAACAGCTGACAGGTTATGAAGTATTTGAGCTGGCTATCCTTGTCTTTCCTTATAGATATACTCTCTTTCTTTGTATATGTTTCTCTTCTTTTTTTTCAAACACTAATAGCTTAAAAGAGCTCAATGTACTGTTTCAGCATATGGAAACAACCAAACGAACGGAACACTATTTGGGGAGGTATTCTGGTTGATTGTTTCTTCAGTTACTGCTTGTTACCTGTTTCCAAGCAAGCATACTTGACAGCTTGTCAGGCTTCCTGTAGAGTTATAATTCCTCTTCGCTTTGCCTACTCTTTTGAAAGAGTTGCTTTGCCCTGGACATGTTGGTTGCAGCAGAAGGCTCTCTATCTTCCCTCCTACACCGCTCTCACGCCCTCTGTTTCTGTTACGTACCAGGGGGTCTTGTCATGTTACATATTCACGACCGATCTATTAATAGGCGGTATTATAACTCTCTTTACTTGTAATGCCCCTCATTTTATACTCTGTTCCTATTTTCTCTTCTTTTTATGAATTCATACTGTTTTAACTTCTCCTCCCTCTGTGTTACACACAGCACCTTTCTACTTACAATCTGATACATAAGTAACTTATATCTACAATACAGTGTATTCCATAATTAAATTTTTATTAATTTTTTACTTTCTCTTACTGTTAGTAAGAGGAAGTATTGCCATCGTGTCAAATTTTTCGTTTTTATGTTTTCACCGGAAATACTCGTTTGGAGGTCCTCTGAGTTTGAAAAAGTGGTTTGTAGACACTGGTGTGTGTGAATGTAGTCAGCAAAACTAAAAAACGAAAAATTGCAGAAAGTTCAAACTTAATATTTCCACACCAGAGGACCTTACAATAAGATTTTGGACAAAATCGGTCAACCGGAAGTACCATTTTACTGAAAGGATTTTTCAGGTTTCTTCAGATTTTCTCAAAAATGGTACCAACGAATTTTCTTTATATATTTTAAATTAACTACACTATGTAGAACTACAAGTTTTATTTAAAACAACATTTCTCCGGGATAAATGATTTATGGGAGATTATGCTTCCCTCTAATGTGCTATCCATATAATATTAATCAAAATTATATATGTTCTAAAAGTACGAATTTGAAGAAACTCGGTTGACCGAAATCGGCGACTTTACTGAACAGTTTTTTTTTTAATCAGTTTTCTGCGGTTTTCTTGCATAAAAACTTGGACAGGGTTTCATTAAACTTGGTAAAATAACTATACATATAAAGACCTATCATTTCGACTGAAACTGTTTCTGAGAAAATTCGTTTAAGAGAGGTTTTGAGGGAGTTGGAGAAGTTTATGCTTTTCTCAAATTAGTCGTTTTTTTTATGGTTTAGATTCTTCCATTTAAAAGGCAATTAAACATCTAGTAATAATTATGTTTGAAGAGAATTAGTCGATTATAATTATGTAAATTGTAGTAAAAGAAAGTCGCTTGTTTACGAATATTCGTTTTTCACCTTCTTAGATAGTTTGAGGCTCTATGGTATCGTTATTGTAACTTCTAAAACTCTTTGGCACAACAGTCGAGTACCACTAAAGGATCTGGCAGATAGTGATTTTTTTGTTTTACTTTCTCTCACTCATAGTGGGAGCTTGTCAAATTTTCGAAATTTACGCTTTCATAGGAAATACAAGTTTTACGATCCGCTGTGTAAGAAAAGAAATTGTTCTTGGCGAATGAACTGCATGTGTGTGTGTGTGTTAACAAAATAGCTCAGAAACGAAAAATCGAAGGAAGCTCAAACTTGTGGGAGGGGGAAATACCCTCCCTAGAATCCTCCAAGATTCTGGGGGGGGTGGAGAATAAATAAATGAAAGCTCAAACCTGGTATTCCGTTTTGATATTATTACCGTATCAGGCGGGAAGGTTTCGGGCTAGATCCATCAAGTGGAAGTGGGATTTTATACCGAATATTGTATTCCTTAGGTTTTCGCGATTTTCTCGAAAACGGCTTCAACGATTTTCTTTAAAATTCGTATACTATCTACACACATAAATAAATACCTATCACTTTTATTTGAAATATTTTTTTCTAAAAAAAATACTTTTCAAGGGTTTACTGTGGAAGCTGTGACATTACATTTCAAATGATAAATTTGAGTTTTACACTGTTATGGCGCTATATTTTGGATTACAGTGTACATATAATTACTACCTACCCGTCCTGGGCCAGCCAATACCTCTACTTCCACTCTAACCATCTCCATTCATTTTGTTAGAGAATAACTGTCAAGTTTATAATGGAGCAGGATAAAGTCGCGAGGAAGGTTGATTTCACACGAGATTTTCGTGCGTTTGGTAAATTGCGGTTCTCAAACCGTTTTCTTACATCCCCAAGATTTATTCTGAATGAAGTGTGAGAATAACCAATTATAACGCCAACAAATTGCTGGTTCTAGTCACATTCGATGAATACATAACTAGATAGATTGATCGTCCAGTAGTTCTTCTATTCTCTTGGATTATATTACCCAGGGATTACACCTGCTAAAAGGAAATAAGCAGTATTTTAACTAGTGGCCAGTTGTTGCAGGTTTTATTACCCCCCCCATTTAGATTACTATATTACTTCATTTAAAAGTATCTTCCTTCTTTCTCTCATTCGTTCATTCATCCGCCAATTTAACAGACCTTATACCCAGTTTTATTTCTACAACACTTTCTCCACATTAATATTTTTCTTTATTATCACATCATGAACCCAACCCATGTTTAACATGTACCCACACAAATAACTTAATTATTTTACAACGATACAATGACACATTTTCCTAAAGATGAAGTTGCAAAGATGTAGCTTAATTAAATCTGCACCATGGAACAAAATATGGCCTAATAAGGTAAAATAGATGCATCCACTTTATTTTTCTGCTAATCTGAAAACTAGATTTTCAGAAATCCGTGCCGGTGGTCAGCAAGTTTTCGTCCTGTACGACAATTAGTTTTCAACTGTATTTTAATTGAGCTTGTCATATAAAATTGAACTGTACTCATATCTAAATTTTGCAAAACATTAGGAAATTTTGGCTGAAGAGCGTGTTCCATGGGTAAATTTGGCGTTCAACCATATTGCAGAAGGCTTATTTAGAATAGTTGCTGCTTGAGGTTTTAAACTACTACTGGCAAATCTCAATGTTGGAGTAAAGTTGTCTGGTTTTTAGAGTAATGCTGCCTAATTTCCATCTTTATTTACCCGCTTGCTCGTGATTGGCAGAGATCTAAGACTCTCATTATTTGCTACTTCAGAGGGCTGTTATTTCATAGCTGATATTATTTACCATCGTCTAGTTTTGTTAAAGAAAGCAGTAAAATATAGTATTATAGAGAGCTACAGTATTGTCTAAGTTTCAACTATCGCAGGTGTAATCCAGATTGGCTAAGAATAGGCAATGAAAGAGCAAGCATCCAGTCTAGGGGGAACTTTACTATTCACTTCCTCAGAGAACTAGACAACCTTACTGTCCACTATTCGCCTATGTAAGGTCTGCAGAGGTAACTGATTGTAAAAAGATAACCCATTACTGCTGTCCATCCCTTGTTTTTGTGGAAAAAAAAACAGCGTCTGATTTCTGCTAAAACCGGATGTAGCATCATCGACATTCAAGTTAAGATTTTGCAAGGCGGCAGCCAAAAACATCATAAGATATAAAATTTCTCTATAAAACTTAGCTATATGTTCGGACCAAAGTCCGAAGATGTGGACTACTCTGGACAGACGTTTTTTTTGTACTACGATGGACTTTAATATTCACATATTAACTAGGTAAAAAACTTCTGCTAGAAAGAGGAAATGCCCATTTTAAGTGCCTATGTCCCATACACACTTCCAGAGACGTTGCAGATTTATAAAGAAGGATTCAGAGAAGCCCTGATATAGCACCATCTCTAAGAATTAAATCAACTGAAGTGAATATACGAATGAAAACACAATTAATACGCAATTGGAAGTTTCTCCAAAACTCGTAGATGACATAACACAAGGTTAACCCCCCCCCATTGCCCCTTTACAATGCCACCACGAGTTAAACCAGTGAGCCAAACATTTGAGACATCTGTATAACACAAGAACAACTAGATACTGAATACAAAATAAAAATAAAGAAAAAGTTAAAAAAAGAATTGAAATGGTTTTGTATCCAAACTTAACAGGTCTTTAAATTCAATTCACGGGTCTTCCAGATAGACCACAGACAATGGCCAACCACTCCATGATTATTCTACACACGTAACAGCTGAGTCACGTTCATCTTCTTCCATCACTATGGTGACTATATCATACAACAGCAGGCGCACTATATATTCCTTTAAAATTAGTGATCCAGAGTTGTTTGGAATGTCATTTTAGATGAAAAAAAAACAATTTTTGGAGTGAAAAAATCACACGATCTTTCTCTTACTGTAATTAATTTTATTACAAAATTTGCTCCAAACATTATATATATTAACACTAATTATTTCCCGGGATTAAGATAACTCATAAAAATATAAGGTTGCGACCACTCAAGTTTTTGGGTTGTATTCTGTGTTTCTGATATTATGACAGTAAAACAAAGAATAGTGTTTTTGTTCAACAGATGTCTAACTAAATCCATTTATCAATGCAAAATTGCGTATTTTCCAAATCTCAGCTATAGTTGCTGTAATGCAGACGAAGAATTCCTAAGGATAGCCAATAAAAGAACAGTGTCATGCATGCTCTTGATGGAATAGCATTAACCACTTCTTCAGGATTGTCACTCTAACAATAGAAACACTTTTACAATGTTTTAAGTTTACCTCATGGACAAAGACCAGCTCACATTCACCATTCACTGGCTGTGTTCCTAATGACACTGTGTCTCTCTTTCTCTCTTTCTTTCTCTCCTCTCTTGGAGGGACTAAGTCCCCCCTCCCTGTAGGCAGAAAGTGGACTAGCCACTTCTTGAGGGATCTTAGCGTTCCTACGGGTAGTAGCCCAGCTTGACAACACAAACAACACCTATTTACACTAACATCCCCCCCTCCCTACGACCACATAGTACGCAAGTATTACCTGCAGAGATAGTTAGATTTGTGCAACTTCTTGGGTTAAACGTAACCACGCTGTCAAACACTGGTTCATCATCGCATTTCTCAAGAGAGAAAGAACCCATCAAATTTTCACCTCATTTCCTTCTTATAACTCCTTACCTTCTTTCTTCTCCTCAAACCTTTTCTGTTCCCTTTTCGGCAGGTGCCGGAGGGAGTCTACATATGATTTATTAATGGGACAGGACAAATATGAGAATGAATAAATGGGACCCCTCAGTGCCAGAACAGGATTTCTAGTAAATTGCAGTTAATACAGCATACGTACAATTCCATAATAAAAGTTTGGTGAATAGATTACAGAATCTACAATAAAGATGAACAACTGCCATAAATTTTATTAGTATAAGGGAAGGGGTCAACAAGACCACGATTCTCCCCCTTTCACTCCCTCTCTCCCCGACAACATAATGTTACAGCTGTTCGAAATAACCTTTAGTTGAAAAACTTCGTGAGTTCAACATACTTGATTGTGATGTCATAATTTTGCCTCGTTAGGAAAAATCTTTACACCCTCGGTTCGTAATAATAATATTTAGGACAGTTCGTATAAAAATAGAGTTTTGTTTGTTTCTTTAAATTGCCTTACTTGCCTCCAAGCTACCGGTGTGTTGTGAAATATTGTCCTGATAGTGCAGATTTTGGATTTTTTGGTTGTTTTAAATTGTAAAATAATTCCACATAAATGACAAAGCAAAATAAATGGTTGGCCTACTAGCTTTACTATGTCATTAACATTTTTCATTAAGCAATTCCTTAAATCTGACAGGATCCATAAAACTACACGAAAGCAATGATGAGATAATCTAATCATAATTTTTTGTTTTTGACACATCTGTTGGACGCTAATTTTTTCCCCTCGTGACGAAAACAAAAGGTTTTTTTGATTGCCACCACACTGACAATCAATATACAAACACGCTGTCAACTAAGGGAGCCCCATTTGGCGGTTTTACAGCCACTCAATCAAAACATCTCTACCATGTAATAACGTATACAGGAGAAAAGTATAGTTCAAAAATGAAAAAGGATAGCAAATATCTAAACTTACGATTCCGTTCAGTTAAGTCCATAGGATGTGACAAGAAGTTTCGGTCAAAACCCATCATCCATTAGTGTGCTCTAAATTAGTTTCTATCTATGCAGTTTTTGATGATTTTCTTACGAAAATCGTTTCAAAGATTTTCTTTAATCTTCGCATACTGACTGCATACGGACAGTTTATTTTTATTTGAATTTTTTTCCCAGGAAAACTGATTTTTTTGGAGGATTCCAGTAGGAGAGCTGCAATCAGGTCAGTATGAAAGGTTCGGTCCAACCTCCAACCGACCAATCGCTTTTATTTAAACCATTTTCCCGGAAAAAATTGATTTTTTTTGTTTGTTCAAGTTTTGGGTGAGCAATTTCGTTTAGCATTCTTCTAAAGTGCTACTTTAGTATAATTATGGTGTAACCTGCTAGCATTGATTTGAAGAAAATCAGTTAACCGAGAGTGCGTCTTTAAAGAATAGGTTTTTTTAATTTTTTTTTGGAGATTTATCGAAAACGGCTACAACGATTTTCTTTAAACTTTAAATGTAAAAAAATATCAGTTTTATTTGTAACATTTTTCAAAAATAAGGTACGTTTAAATTTACCATCAGATATCGATATCCATTTCGATATTGTCCCTTATCGACATTTTTATTAGTTTGGGCCATATATATTGCGTATATTTATTATACGATAAATGTCTTACAACTATCAGATCAGATGTAGTGGCTTAACAAAGCTAAAATCCATAGCAATCTAGAAATCAATTTACGTGTATTGAAATCCTCATGGTGTCTGTGATGGTACACACTTTGTGTCGTGTAGTAAATGTGAAGTTGTGTATATGACGATAGAAGAATGATTTTTCCTAGGGCTCTGCCATTTAGGGTACATTAAACCCCGCTAGCTGTTTATGTCGACTCCAAGACTCCAAGACTCCAAGTGTGTGCAATTGTTCTCCAAGTATATGTAAGCTGTCTTATACTTTCATTTATTGTTATTATTCTAGTTTATCTGCAAGAAAGCCGATATTTTCTATACGATATACTCTGATGGTCTTTGTTTACTCTTTGAGGCGCGTTTAGGTAAAGGTAAACATTTCGGCAATAGATTTCAGACTTTTCCATTGATGAAAAACAATGACCCATTCTAAATTAATTAGAACCCACATTCTTGAATATCATCTTTCATTCATTCATTCAATCACACGGAAAAACCCTGAGGAAGAAGACAAATATAAGTGATCTAATTGTCCGGTCCTGTAATCAAGGAGGGTTTGCTTCCACAGTGGATGCGTGTATTACTCTTCGTCTCTCTGACATTGACGATTTTCTTCCAGTTCTGAAAGCCGTGGGAGTTTTCTGTAAGGGAACACTTCTCTTCCTCGGTCACGCACACACACACACACACACACACACACACACACACACACAATCCAAAGAAGTAACCTGCCAACTTTTTTTTTTTAACAAAAGTTCTCTTCTCATCTTGCTTGACAACGTACCGATTCATCCAAACAGTCGAAATGTTTTTCTATTTCTTTTTTTTTTATTTTTCCTCTGTTCACCTCCAAACTTTTCATTCACTCATGTCATCTTTCCTTATAACATTCTGTGGATGATGTACTTTAATATACCATGAAATACTGAGTTATATTTCACAACGCACAACTGGAATCTGCCGTGATATGATTGTTGTTAGATTATCACGTCACACTGGTTATATTTTCCGCTTACCATTTCACATCATTTTTATAAATACTATCGCATCAGATGTGTTTTTTTATTGTTGTCAGTGCTGTAAGTTTTATCTTTCATTTATTATTTTTAATAAGCATGTACGAATAAGCATGATCAAAAAGACAAATAACTAAATTTAGGTAAATCACCACAGAATTTTAAAAAACGCTTAGAGTAAAACAGAATTCAGAATAACTGGATATTAAGCCTTTTCCATTTGACGAATAAAACCAGTTTATTTTCGGCAGCTTCACATGATCCAGCCTGTTCCAGTCGACTATAAGCAATGTACTCTGGTAATTACATATGATACAGGATATGTAAGTGACAGTTCCAACCGCAACTGTCCTAGCAGGTTAACCAAAAACCCTCCCATACAAGCAGTGGGCCAGCCACAACCACAAACAAAGAGAATGGATGTTCGCACCAAAATTGAAGAAGAGTATCAATGAGTACTAATCGATAAAATAAATATCAGGTTCTACAACAAGTCTACATAGTTTACAGTACGCTATTTTCTGTCGTTTTATTTCTCGCTTTTCATATTTTTCTCACATCCGCATTCAGTAAAAGTCCCTATACACAGTTATTGTATTGTAGAAATTGCATAATTATAAACTGTAACTAACTCAATTCCTACCAAACATAAGAGTGCTATTGTACATCTGTTAGATCATACCACGTTTGCTTTTCCAGCCATTTTTTTTTCAAATAGACAAGTCTATACGTGCTTGCTGTCATGTAAATTCGTTAGCGTTAATATAGCAGAATAATCCCATAACGATCATTCTGCTTATGTGTTACGGAAAAACGTGAGCAACTCGCATTTTGACACCGACGTCAATAGTGTTTGTCAAATGTCTCTTAATTATTGCTTCGAGAAATAGTCAAAAGAATCTAGCAAACCAGCAAAGACAACCCAGCAAAACCGTTAAAAAATGGTTATTTAAAGTTAAACCTAGCTCACAGGTTTTCCAGAATACTCTAAAATCAATTCTTCTTCCCCAAATAAAAGTTTCTTAGAAACTTATCTCTATACGTGTGATTGTAGTTATATCACATTCAAGTTTACACACGACCCTTCTCTTATTCTAATTAATACAATAAATCAAGAGATTTTCTTTAAACTCGCAACTCACAATGTTAAGTTGGGCTGTCCATAAACATGGTCGTGGAGATGTGCGGCTTTATATGGAGCACTGTATCTCAAAACCAAGAAAGCTTGTGAAAATTTAAATTTAAACTAACTGACAGACCCCCTAATATCCCTCTGAAATAATTTTTTCAAAAAAAAAAAATGTTTCAAATAAAAGTGATAAGGTTTTATCTATGCAGCTGCAAAATCGGGCTTGCGGTTAACCGATTTTGTTCAGTTTTGGAATTCTTATAAATGCTTCTAACGGGTATGTATTAATGTTGTGTATGTGGTATTATACTGAAGTGGCACTTTAGAGGAAAGCACGCTATTCTCCACGATGTTTGTATGTAGATAGGATTCGAAGTTTAAAGAAAAATCAAGCCTTTTTGAGAAAATCAAGAAAATACACCTACAAATACACACACACGCACTCTCTCTGTCTCCGTTCGCAAAAAAATCCCCTCCTTCCCATTTTCAATAGAACAATCTGTATTTCCAGTGAAAACACAATTTCGATAATTTGGACACGTACGCCAAACTTCTGTTAGAGAAGTAAAAGAAAAATAAAGTTGCTTGAGTAAGGTTAGTATAGTGATTCCCTCCAGGGAACGTTGGAACAATCATTTCTTCAGAGACCTTGGCCTATTCTGCGGATATCCCCAAGTCAAATAAGATGAACGAAGTACACATTCCTGCAAGACGTGTTTTCCTAGCAAAACACAGAGACAAATACTAAAAAGAAACTCATTTCAGGCTTCCTACCAGATCCTACTGATCTACGAAATCTACTTGTTGGGATCTACTTGGTAGTTCATTCCCTTCTATACACCAACTATGCATGTATGGATTCCATCATCTACATTACATTCCAGGGCATTTGCAATTGTTGTAAAACTGAATAAAAAATAAAAATAAATTAACACAATCGAAATAAAAGTAAACAAATTGGATATTTGGTATTACAACAAGGTATTCCATGGTATTCCAAATATCCAAATTGGACCAAATTTCCAACAAGAGAAAAGAAATCCAAGGATAAAGAACATCTTAATGTCTTCGGGAAATTGAGCCATTTGCTGTACAATAGTTGTAGATATGTAGCTACGTAGATTGGTAATCACCAATCTTACTCGACCTGAATAGATCTATTGTAACTCCTAAGTGCGTCACTGTTTTTTTTTTTTTGGTATACATGGAATGAAATCATCTGTGAAGTGTAGAATGTATAACGAGTGAGTGAGAGTGTGTGTATGCATATATTGGTATGTATATGTGATGAGCTATAGCTTTTCTAAGCATGGGGCGGTACCCTAAACTAAATCAGTTGGGATACATCAGCTAGCCCTCCAAGTTCCAAATGTTTTTCATTTGGTTAGACTGGAACTTTCGTTGGGACGGTCAAGATATTTCTGGAGAAATGGCTAACGTACTGGATATACGTACTCCCCTTTTTCAGCTGCCATATCTTTAAAAAAACAAAACTATATGGTAATAAAACTAAAAAAAATCTGGTGTGAAACACTCACACGAATTTCTCTTACTGCAGTTTACAGAATTATAATTGATAAATTTAATTCAAACTTATAATTTTTAATAAATGTTTGTCTTCAGTTTTATATCAATGGCAGAATCTAAACCTTAATCAAATGACTTTTTTTGAGGAAACCAGACATTTCTGCTCCCCCAGAATTTCTTTAAATAGAACTTCCTCGGAAAAAATTCCCAATAGTGATAATTAGTGATTCGTAGTTAGTGTAACAAATTTAATGAAATCCATCGGAGTTTTTTATAAAATCCTAGAAAAATTAAATAACTAGTAAAAATTCACTTCCGGTTAACCGATTTCCTTCAAACTCGAAATTTTGGCAACGTATTTAATTCAAATCTATTTAGATGATATAATTTGTATAATAAACATTTTAGAGAAAACCGTAACCCCTTCTATTTTCCAAAAGCCCGATTAAATGAATTTCCCCGGGAGAAATGTTTCAAACAAAAATTCAAATCTTCATATGTATAATTGATGTACTAACATAACAAATACTACATATACATCATACCATACATACATATACATACATACATACATACATACATTACATACATACATACATACATACATACATACATACAACATACATACATACATACATACTACATACATTACATACATACATACTACATACATACAATACATACATACTACCTACATACCTACATACATACATACATACATACATACATACATACATACATATACATACATACATACAACATACATACATACATACATACATACATACATACATTACCTAACATACATACATACATACATACATACTACATATACATACATACATACATATACATAATTACATACATACACATACAACATACTACATTACATACATACATACATACATACATACATACATACATACATACAAACATACATACATACATACATACATACATACAATACATACATACATTACATACATACATACATACATACATACATACATACATACATACATACATACACATACATATGTATACTTTATAAGTATATAGAGTCCACGAAACTTGTATTTCCGGTGAAAACTCGATATCGAAAATATGACACCATTGCAATACTTACGTACATCTTATTGGATACGAGTAAGTGAAAGGTAAAAATAAAATAATGATTCAAAGTTATCAGACGAAATACTTATTTTTTTTATTAAACTTTATTTGGAATAAAGGTCAAATAATCGATGTTCGATATCGGAAATCAGTTATTTACTTAATAATAAAATAAACTGGTTCGGAATTTTTTTTTTTTATAGATTTCATTTTTATTTTGTATTTCTGAAGGTTTGTACTTTATAATTAAATTATTGAAAGTGCTGCCTACTGGTGGCTGGTGTAGGAAACATACAAGTTCTCATTAATTAAAGAGAATAGCAGATTGAAGTTTGTAGGGAGTGGGGAGTTGCCAGAAAAATCTTCCTACCTTCTTTAGGCAAGCACCAAGTAGTTAAAGAGTTAAAGGGAGTTCAAAGTTCAGAGTGCTGGCAGGTGGTCATTCTCTCGGAGCAGAACTCTTGTGCTCTCCCATTTACTCCCTTCCCCTAGCCTTTTCTCTCTCTCTTATTTGACCTCGTACAGTGAATTCATCGCACGCACTCCCTCTCCTCTCTCTCTCTCTCTCACTTATTCTATCGAAATGATCAACACTTGAATTAGAGTTCTTTTCTGCCAACTTGTTTTCATAGTCAGACTTCATAATTGTTAGTATATTGAAGAAACGGATCAATTGAAACTCTCTATTTTTCATGTAAATTACTGGACGCAATTTGTTCAACATACCAACAGTAATGATTAAAATCAAATTAAGCCATTTTATGACGTGCGAAATTGTTTCTAGTAAAATAACAAAAACAAGGCTTACCCCTATCCTCCCCCTTTTGGAATTCCCCTACGGGTGGAATAAGAAATGCGGCTTCTTTAAAACATTTTCTTCGAAGCTCAGTACCAGATGAGAGTGGAACAGTTAATCCACTCTGTCTGGCTTTAAAGAACATGCTAATGTATGGTAAACGTGTGGGTCGAGTACTCCTTAGGGGATTGAGGCCTGAATGGTTGGGCCAGGGACCAGATATTCGGGCAAGTTGCCGAATATCTTCCAGGAGTTAATTCACGTAATCGGAAGTTTAACCTCGACAGCAAATATTGGAGTCAGGAGATTGTAATCCTATCTACACTTGGCAGTCATCAATAGAGAAATGGTGTGGGATTGCGAAGACAAAAAAAAAGTCAATGACCTGGGCAGAAATAATAGAGTTTTGGGCGCCAGGGCATGTTGGGATGGAAGTTTTGTGAGATCCTGACATTCTGGCAAGGCACTTCGTCTCGCTTTGTGAGGGCTGTACCTTTTTGTGGGATAACCGACTAGTTTTGTGAGGAGGAAGTGAAGAAAGCATAGCTGAAAGAACATCTGGTCGGTTATTAACCCCAGACAAGATCTGAATGGTGCATCAATTGAAGTAAGCAAAAAAGTGGTTTCTATAAACTGGCCTTTGAATATGTTTGCTATGGTCAGCGTAACTCTAAAAGGGAGATCGCAAAAAGTTCAAACTTGATATTACGTTTACGTTCTACCAGTAGGCGCGATAACAACTTTTTAGTCAAAAACAGTCAACCGGAAGTACCCCTTTACCAAATTTCTTTCTTTTTTTTTTTTTTTTTAGTATTTTTTCTGCTATTTTCTGGAAAAGGCAGCCTAGATAGATTTTCTTTAAACTTGGTATGTCTCTCTACGTGCAGTAAGAGCAACTTGTCTTTCACATTCGATTTTTTTTTTTTACTCATCAAAATTATTACGTCAAAAAATATCACAATTCTATATACAGTCTGCACTCCCACAAATCGCAATCATTAAAATCAAAGAACTGGGGATATTGTTAAAGTCACAATAACGCTACCATCTTTTATATTGCTAGCCATTAGCTCGCCATTGTTTAGATGATCCCTATTCCGGAAGTGGTATTTGGCATGGTATACTTTATCATAAACATATATTATTGTTCCAAACATAATGCTTGGTCTAGTGCAAATGGACAATAAGAAGGTTTTTAACAATTACTGTCTGATTCAATGAGTGTAAGTTCTATGAATCATCTGGTCAGTTTTGCTTTGACATTACATTTATTTCGTCAATTGATGTGTACATTCATATTACACAAAAAGCGAAATAAATAATATAAAGTTTGGTTATGAAACACTCAGTTCACTTTCTCTTAGTGCAATTATTAAAATTCTATTGGACCAATTTACTTAAAACTTAGAATTTTTACGAAATATATGTATGATTGGGACAACCTGAACAAATACAGGACACGTATACCAAATTCACAGGAACTGGGTTGGTATCTATGATCAGAAAATCGAAGAAAAGTAAAAAAAAACTTTTAATATATAGACGCACTTTCTGAGAAACCAACTGATTTTCTTCAAACTCAAAATTTTGACAAGACACACTTAATTCTTAATAACAGTATATATAGGTGTTAGAATCACATAATATTTGGGAACGGCACTTTAAAGGAAATCCTAACCTCAAGCCTCCCCTAAAAACCTCCCCCTATATCGAAGTTTTCCTGAAAAATGTTTCAAATAAAAGTTGAGCTCTTTACTGTGTGTAGCTGATTACCAAGTATAAAACACCCTGGTGAAATGCTTATGCAACACTCAAACGACTTTCTCTTACTCTAATTAATGCAATTTAATCAAGAAATTTTATTTAAAATTGCAACATTACAATATTTAGTTGGACTGGCCATAAAAATGGTGGTGGAGATTTCGCAAAGTATACCTGAGCGGCCTTATGTGGAGCAGTCTATGTTAAAACCTAACAAATCTTGTGCAAATTTAAATTTAAACTAACTCACGGGCCTCCAGTACCCCTTGTTCAGTCGTATGTCTGTCGGTTGGGTTTATTTCTCTTCTCTTACATGAACGCCAGGCTATATCCGGTTATTGCTAATTCATCCTTTCCTGCCAACTTCATTGATTACTTCTTTCCGTCTACTCTTTTTTTTTATGGCCTTTCACGCCCTTCCCTATTATTCTCCCTTCCTGCATATTTCCAGTTCAGAAAAATATTTCTAATATAAGTGATACGTTTGCAGCTTTGCAGTGATTCATGCAGCAAGCATATCAAGTTTAAACGAATCGTTGTAAATGTTTTCGAGAAAAAATCCGAAAAACTCAAAAATCTATTCTGTCAAATCGCACTTCCGGTTAATCGATTCTTCAAATTTGGAATTCTAGCAATACTTCTAATGCGTCTTAATATCATGTAGGTGATAAAACAATATACAACACTAAAGAATAGAAAAACGCTACTATTCTCCACGATTTTTGCGTGTAGATAGTACCCGAAGTTTAAAAAAGAAAAATCGTTGGAGCCGTTTTTGAGAAAATCACGAAATAATGAAAAAAAAAAAACATTCAGTAAAGTTGAACTTCCGGTTGATAAATGTCGTTAGAAATCTTCGTGTCTGCTACCAAGTTGAAATACCAAGTTTGAGTTTCCTACGACTTTTCGTTTTTAAGGTATTCTTGTTAAAACACACACACACGCAGACCATTCGCTAAAAACATGTTTTCGTATACAGGAGTACCTCAAAACATGTATTTCCGTGAAAACTCAATTTCGAAAATCCGGTACGAGAAAATAAAAAAAGAGTTTATAGAACATGGTGCGTGTGTGTGTGTGAACAAAAGCAAAATCTCAATGACAACAAAAGTGCAGGAAGCTCTAACTTGTTAATCAGTTTAGGTTGTTGGACATGAAGGTGCTAGATATGACCTTTTTCTTCCGTTTTTCTCGATTTTCTTTAAACTTACTGTTTCAACACATTAATGCTTATCACTTTTATTTGAAATTATTTTTCTCTGGTCTAGGGAAACAACAATGGTAAGCTTTCCTCTAAAGCACCATATCAGTACAATGTAGGGTTTTACCACAATAATGGTGTACTTAATAATGCGGAAATGCAATTTTACAGTATAGGCTCTTGAGTTTTTTTTTGAGAAAGGGAATTTTGTCGAAAACGGTTACAACGCTTTTCTTTTATTTTGTAATGCTAACTGTACGATATTTCTGGAAAAATCGATCTTGAAATCGATGAGAATCTATGGCGTAAAATTCAAAATACGAGTATTATTTGAGTTCGTGTATTGCCTAACCACTCCATATTTTATGTTACAATAACTTTAAAATTACCAAATTTTCGGAAAATGTTGACAATCTATAACTATCGGCAGTGAGAGAAAGTCTTATGCATGTTTCGCACCAGATTTTTGTGTTTGTTTTGGAGGGGGAAATGATGTTGACCTGTACGTTTTTTACGTACATAGTATTTATGTACATATATTAACAATTCTGTAGTAGTAAAAATCGTGATGCGCGTGGTCTTTTAATACTACAAATATATTCGTGCTTTTTACTGCCCCTCACACACTCTTCCTCCATCTTTAACCAAACTTTCTGGGCATCTTTGTACGGAGAAGCAACCACGGCCAGCCTAATCACATCAATCGTCATTATATGAAAGTATGCGCGCGCATGGATAGCTTCTTTTTTTTTTAATTTGTTATTTATTTTTTTAAAACAGTTAGGAATTAAAGTGCACGCATTCTGTCGACAGAAGTGAAAGTGACCATATATATATATCTGTTTTTTTTTTATTTGTTAAAAATGTTCGAATGGGCTTGGCACTCTCTCTCACCCTCTCTCACTCTTTTCTCTGTTTCTTCTTTTAACCGGATCTTCAATCGCTTCACTAATAAGAAATGGACAAAGTAGATAACTGGACGTACACGACTTCTAAGGAAGATCCACTGATAGATAGATTACTTTAAATTGTTTATTTTTTTTTCCACACCACTCTTCTTTAAAATGAGTTCGTTTCCTTAATAGTGGAAACATTGTAACATTCTCCTACAAGAAAGTAACATGCGAGTTTGTGGGTCAAAGTTTGCGGAATAGTTATAACCGGGAAAAACATGTTTTTGAGACTCCCTTAATGCCACAAAACAACTTTCTTTTAGTGCAATTAATACAATTTTATAAATTTGTCAAATTTATATTAAACTTGCCCAAACATAAATCTAGAAAGTAATAGGGATTACCCAAAACAGGTAATAGTTGAAGTAATTACATTGCAGTCCACAAAATAGTCGTCAAAATATTATACAAATCTATATAACATTCGAAATTTTTTACGTCACAGAAATCGTTGTAATCGCTTTCGAGAAAATTGCCACGAAAATACTCAGAAACCGAAATTCTATAAATTCCGCTATTCCGGTTATTTTTCTTCAAATTAGGTAGTTCCTGGAACCATACATTGTACTTGAAGTGTTACTTTAGAGGAAAGCTTTAATGTTGCTGTTTCCCACCCATCTTCCGCATGTTGCGGAAAAACCCACCCATCTTCCCCCTCTCTCCAAAAATAATTTTCCCAGAAAAAGGTTTCAAATAAAAGTGATAGGCATGTATGTGTTTAGATTATACGAAGTACCCATGTACACAACACACACACACACACACAAACAAACTAAAGATAATTATCACGATCGCTATAGTTCCTCTTTACCAGAAGTAAGAGGCCTCAACGTAATATTCTTTTTAAGTAAATTAATATTAATATTAAACTAAAAATCTGGGTGTAATCCTGGGTGGCTATCTTTGTCCGGATGGCCCTGCGGATGAAGATTGTAGAAATGAATAGGCACCTCGACCTCCCGAGGACGGGGTCCAGCTAGGCCAGGAGGCACCATCCCGAAGTAGAACCATAAGCAGTTCTGGGGAGGAAGAAGGGTTTTTTAGTGGGTGCAAGTCCCACACTTTGTGTGTTGGCATTTTTCCTCCCTCCATAAAAAAAAAACAACTAAAAATCTAGTAAAACATTCCTGCATTGAAGAAAATTCACCAGTTTGAACTTATAGTACACGGTTCCATCAATTATTATAAAAGAATTAAATCGACTGCCAAAGTTCCGAGTTTGAAGAAAAAACTATTTTTTTCGGAAGTACGAGATTATTGAATGGTGTTTTATCTTTCTACAGTTTTTGCAATTTTCTTCAGAAAGTCTTCAACATTGCTAACCAATTTCACTGTTCTATTTGGAAGCAATGGTCTATTAGAACTAATGAGAAGTTCAGTAAATGAAAATCGTGTTTTCTGTCACATCTGTGTTTTTTGTTTTGCTTTTATTCTGATATTTACAAGATACAAATATACTTTAGATGCTTTAGATACTTTAGATTAATCAATAATGTGTTGGTACTTTTTAACTTTGAACTTTGAGCATCCGTTTTAACAATCGTCTCTGACAATTTCTGTTTTGTTTCAAATGACGACAATCTTTGTCAGGTGAATCCACACATTTGGAATGTTTGCTAGGCCCCATACTGTGCACTCAGTATGTCCATTATGGTCTTAACGTACTAACTTAATCATAGCATTACAAATCTCTGTATTAAAAAAAATTAAAAATAATTACTTACATGAGCATATTCAGCGCACATATCAACAGATGCTACAAAACCAGCCACATCTTCCACGCTCCAATGTCCAACCGTCTGCGTGTCCGGCATACAAGGTTTCAGTGCACAAACACTAACACACGGTGCCGTGGATACACTGTTTGCCGGTGAAGATGATGTTGCGGACGATGATTTATTAGACCTTCGGCCGCCGCCAACCGTAGCACTTCCGGCGCTGCCCGTCACTGAAGACGTTGGCGGCGCTCTCTTGAGACCAGTACCACGCAACAGTGGTATCACTTCAGATCCGTAAAGACTTTCCGATAATGTACGTTTATGTTTTTTTGGCGGCGGTGCTGTTGAACTAAGATCCAATGGTGCGTTCAAGGTTTCCCGTTTACTAGCTCCTTTCAGATAGCTTTCCAGATGTGCTCCCTGTTGGTGGGGGAGGAAAAAAAAATATTTAAAACCTTGATCTTTAAAAAAATATATATTGATGTGTTTGAAACACTTTACCTGTTGATGCGTCCTAACCATGTTCAGCAACGCTTGGGTAGCATTCATATCTATTACTGGTGAGAAAACTGGTGGAAAAGGTACAAATCCAAGCATTGCTTGATTTTCTGCTGAACTTTTTTCATCAGTCTTTGGTCCAGTTGGTGCGGCAGCCGCCGCTGGAGGTGGTAGTAAACCGGGAAATGGTGGTGTACCTGATTTTAAACCGGTGAATCCATTTCTTGGCAGGTAGCTACAAAAACAAATAAAGAACAAAAGATGAACTTTAAGATAAGAACAAAAAAACAAACAAGCAACTGGGAGTGTCTTAAATGCCCAGCAGAACTAGTGTTCTATACATAAGTGGTTGGTAGAAGCAATTTATAATAATTTCAACCTTTGTATGTTTTTTTTGGTATCTTCTTTTATTTTTGAAATCGAAGTTTTCACATTGTGACCTATTACGTAACACTATATATTAACAAACATATTGCACAGAAGGTCATTTTTCTGTAGTTTCCAAAACTGTCCACAGTGTTTTCTCCAGATGTTCACATTATATTCTGGGTTAACGTTATTAAAAAACACAATTAACTATATGAATAACGGCGAATCTATCGATAGTGTATCAAATGCATTAAAACGAATTCATAAAGTTGAATCCTTCTAATAATTATGCTTAACTCTGAAAAGGTTTTGGAACCGTGTATTGTAGAGAAGTACTGCGAAGACTATTACTCATCCCTCCCTAAAAGCCCCCCCTCTGGATAAATCAATTTTCCCCCAAAAAACAACATAAAATCGGAATTTCCATTTACAAATTCTGACAACTTTGTATTTTTTTTTTTTTTTTTTAGAGATATTCTGTTCACATCAATTTCCTGTGAAATCTTAAATGTCCCAAATTTGACAGGATCGTAAATTCTTCATTATACAATCTTGAAAAAACAAAATCGAATGTGACACGAATCGTCATTAGTTCCCTTATCTCGCACCAGGTGGTACTTTATTTTGAAATGACTTAATACTGGGGAAGCCTACTCTTCTGATACTTAGTTTAATGAAAATCTTTTTAGCGGTTTTCAAGAAAAGGGGTCGCACTTTTGTTTGACGGATTTTGATTAAAACCTTCCTTTAAGGGATGAAATGGCGTTACTTAAAAGGGGTAATTTTCCAGTAATTTTCTTGCAATTTTTATTTTTTTAATGATATTTTGTTCACACACACACACACACACACACACACATTTACACACACACACACACACACACACACACACATTTACACACACACACAAACATTCTTTAAAAAAACAAAAACATATTTACCCCCTTTTACTCCTTGTAACAGGAAGTATTAAGATCGTGACAATTTTTCAAAATTGTGTGCTTTCACCGGAAACACATTTTATGAGATCTCCTGAGTGCGAAAAAATCTAGTTGTGAAACACTCACACGATTTCTCTTACTCTAATTAATACGGGGACAAGTGCCAACCTACCAACAGTGGCCGGTACAGAATTATTATATTATATTGTACTATCTATGCAGCAAATATTGGACGTTTAAAGAAAATGATATACCCGAAATCTTCGTGCCTAAATGGAACATCAAGTTCGAACTTCCTGCTACTTTTCGTTTTTGAGATATTCTGTTAATACACACACAGACGCAGACATAGATTCGCTAAAAAGTTTTTTTTTCGTATTCCGGGGGGGGGACACCAAAACATATATTTCCGGTATAAACTCAATTTCGAAAATCTGGCACAATCGCATTATCTACTTCCTTTGATTAGAAGTAGGTAAGAGAAAGTAAAAAAAATGTTTTTAAGCGATACTCAAAGAAACATATGAAACTTCAGTTTAGAAATTTGGCATTATCTTAATGTATCCATTTACAGCAGTTAGTGAGAGTAATAAAGCGGTGAGAAACGGTCGTGTATATAATTTTTCCCATCATAGTTATTTTTCTTTTGTTTTTCGATAATAACATAACTGTTGCTGAAAAAAAAGAAGGAAATAAGGGGAGAGAGATAGAAACGGAAGCAAATGGCTGCATCTATTTGATGTCGTCATCATTTGTTGATCAGACACAATTATCCATCCGTCACGATCTTCTAATGTGGACAAAACACGCTGCAAATTGAGACTGTACTGATAGCTGTCGTCTACTAGTTGTTGTGGTGACTTTATTACCGACCTAGATTTACTCCACTATGACAGTCCACAGTTGGTCAAACAGTTCAAACAGTGAAATGGAAGAATGTAAAATATAAAGAGAAATGTAGAACATACAAGAACTAGATCACAATATTACTATTTGTTAGCTGTTGGATAGTTTTATTTATAAAATATTTCTTATCGATTGCCATGATCGACAGCTTGTCTCTTTCACTTCAGTATGTTCTCGGTAACAACAAAATATTCTGACTTTCTCTTACTCTAATTAATACAATTTAATCAATAAATTTTCGTTAAAATTGCAACGTTACAATCTTTAGTTGGGCTGGCCATAAAAATGGTGGTGGGAATTTTAGTTGTACCTGAGCGGCCTTATGTGGAGCGCTCTATGTCATAACCAACAAAGTTTGTGAAAATTTAAATTTAAACTAACTGACAGATTTCCAATATCCCTCTATTTTCCAATATCACAGCTCGGAATATTTTTTTTTTTTTAAATAATTTTTCATGATTTTCTCGACAAAAACTCCAACGATTTTCTTTAAACTTCGTACACTGTACACGCGGATACATTATCATTTTAGTTTGAAATTCTCTTAAAAAGTAGTTGAAGCAAATATAAAATTGAGCATTTTTCTTAATGAAATTTGCGGGGGGGCACATGTTGATTAGCACTCATGGCTGGTATACTTGAAGTGATTATATATTGCAGTCCAGAAGGCAGCACTAATAACTTTGAACAAACCAATTTAGCGTTCCAAATTTAAAGAAGATCGGTGAAAGCAGCATATCTCAAAAACGCAAGTTATCTGTCAAAATTCCACAACAATTTTAAAATGTTTCAACATTCCTTAACTATTTTACTGAACGTAAAGTAAGTAAGTAAGTAACGTAAAAATGCCTATTTTTTCAGGCGCACATACTTTGCCATTGACACTTTTTTTTTTAAATGAATATAAAATTTAGCATTTATTCGCGGGATTTGAACTGGGGACCTTCCAGTTACCAGGCCATGCTCATAACCACTATACCAGACCCGCCACACACATTACTGAATGGATTTTTCAGTATTATTTTCTCAAGAAAAATTACTTTTCTTTAAAATTGGAGTATTAAGTACACATATAAAGAGCTACAACTTTTTATTTTTGGAAATATTGTTCGGAAAAATTTATTTAAGGATCTTTTGGAGGAGAGGTGGGGTTATGTTTTCCTCTAAAGTGCTGTTTTAATTAATTATACGATTTTATCATGCATTTATAATGTCAATCTAAATTAAATATGTCGCCAAAATTCTGTGTTTGAAGAAATTCGGTTAACCGGAAGTTTAAATGAACAATTTTTTCGGGTTTCTTCGATTCCCTCTCCCACAAAAAACGAGATATTTCATTAAATTTGGTATACTATAAACAGAACTAAAGACATCACTTTTGTTTGCAATTTTTTTCCAGATAATTGAATTAAAGGAGTTTTTTGCTTTCGTCAAAAAAGTGGTTTTATGAAGTTTAGATTCTCCCAGTGAGTATAACATTGAAGACAACTAAATATTATACTAAATAAGTTTGAAGAAAATTTAGTCTATGTAAAATTAAGACTATGTAAGAGAAAGTTGCATGAGTGTTACGTAACAACAATTTCTTTTAATTTTTTATTTCGGTTTTCAATATTTTCTTTAAAATTACTTCAACGATTTAACTTCGAAACTTCGTTTAATATTTTGAGCGATTCATTTCTACTTTCAATATCTTTTATTTGAATTTTTTGGGGGGGGGATTTATTTTAGGGAGAACTATAATTCCTTTTTCATTATAATGTATGGATCCCCCAACTGGCAATTAAGGGTCAAGAAAATTTGTCAGACTGAGAATTGTTACAATTTCAGCAAAATTCATATGTAATTCTTTTTTCTAAAGTTTCAGCGATTATCTTTGTGAAACTTAAGTTCGTAAATTACAGAAATAACTTCACTGTTGGTGTTATAAATTATCTTTACTACATACGTTCAACTGTTAGTGTCAGCTGGTGTCAATTTTATTTTGTTAACAAAAAAAAAAATGCAATTTGTAATTATTGAACTCCAATTTTGCAAAACTTTGATGACTAATATCTCTCCCACTGGGCACTCAGTTATTCTCGCATTATTTCATTTTTTTACGTCACGTCAACAACGATTTCCTACCATGGAAGAATTAGGAAGGTAAAAAGACATGGACTCTGGCAGCAAAACTGTTTTTCTTAAAATAGTTATAATAATACAGTACTTTCTTTATGATCTAATTTCCACGGTTTAGTCTCCTGTGCCGCGGTCATTTTTTGGCCCGGTCAGAGTTCCTCTCTCCCTCTCTTTTTCTCTCACGCTCTCTCAGTCTTTCAGTCAGTCTGTCGCTCTGTTCAACGGAAGATGATGATGGTTCTCACTATGTCCGCTACGTGCGTGATAATGACGAGCAAAGAAAGGTCAGCAGAGGTCGCCACCAATCTTTATTCTAACTACTATGCAGCAACAATAACAGCGCTCCAATATTACCTCTTCCCCCCCATGATGGCAAGAATATTAACTAAATAAATCATCTTGTCCTAGCTTCTTCCTTACAGAAATTATAAACTTGTGATTTTTGTCTGCTCCTTTATTTATTTATTTTTATAGGTTTAATTCTTTTTTTTAATGAAATGTTTTGCTTATCGTATAAAGGGAGAAATATTGCAAATATTGCGAAATTTTTGAACATTGAATATTCATGGAAAATTTAGAGTCCGAAATACTCATGACCGAAATTTCGCGCATATTGCAACAAGTCTTCAGGGTACTCTTCTAACTTGCATGCAGATGTTGCTGATAGTGGGCAGAGCTTAATTTTTCTTCTCAGGCTGGCGGACCCTGATTGTTACCAATATTGGTATAGTTATCAAGTCAAAAACCAATCAAAAGAAGGCTATTGCAATGTGTGCAATACGTCGGTTTTATAACAAACACTAGACGACTCGGTTTCAGGCCGAGATTTGAAAACCTAAGTGTTCTACAATTTTAAACATGATAATACAGGAAACCTCTTTATTGACAATTTTTTCTTCTACAATTTTTCGATGATTTGCTCGAAAATCGCCTCAAAGATTTTTTTTCTCTTAACTTTCTATGTTTAAAAAGTTCTATCAGTTTTATTTCCGGGGAAATTTTATTTTAGAGGGAGATTCTGCACAACCTGCATCATTAAGCTGCCGTTTCACTAATAATTAATTAACCGTTCTATAAAACGTAACTATCCAACACCTACATTATATTATTATTGATATGACTAACCCTCTGAGATAAAACGGTTTTAAGAGCATTTTTTTTTTAATTTTTGTAGTGCATTAATTAAAATGCTACGATTTATTGTGTACGCTGGATGATAAAAGCTTTAAAAAAGAAGCAATCTGGTTGGCTAATTTTAATTCTAGTAATTAAATCATCGTAGCATATAAAAAAAGGTATATATTTTTTTCAATCTATTTCCTTAATTATTTTTTTTTTTGTAATTAAAAAAAAAGTTAAATTCATTAACAAAGATACGGTGGAGAGATATTTTTTTTTTTTTAATGTAATACAGTTGGCAATATTGATAGCTCTTCTTTGCGCTCGTTCTGTTCTC
The DNA here is from genome assembly GCA_011037195.1 of Triatoma infestans. NCBI lineage: Eukaryota > Metazoa > Arthropoda > Insecta > Hemiptera > Reduviidae > Triatoma > Triatoma infestans. The sequence goes on from JAAEAF010014006.1 coordinate 117,916, forward strand.
CAGTTTTAGTAGTTAATATATAAATTTGCATGTAAATGAAATTAAGGTGTATCCCGGAGGAGACAAAGTACGAGGTCCTCCTCTGCTCGCTGCCAACTGGAGCCTGTAATTTACATCCTAACTGCTTTTCTGGATTTTATACACACACACCGCCAAGTTGTTGGTCTTCTATTTCACTCGGCTTGTCACTATTCTTTATAAGGGAATGGGCGGCCATCATGGCAAAAAAAAAAAACTGGAGGAACTGGTTCAATTTCTATTTTTACTAATAGTTAATAGCTTCAATAATAATTATTATCAGAATAATTTTGCTATAAAGAAGACCACGCAAAAACGTATGATTAAATTGTTAAAAATCAAATTATATGATCAGCTGATTATTCGAGAATATGTTTTCTTTAAATAAACGTGCATGTGGGTTTTAAGGAAGTATATATTCAAGAAATTTTAATCGCAAATTTGTATGTATCATTTACATTTTTTTTCCACCATCAATAAACGAACTTTGACAGGTCTATATGACGTAAGCATTGGACAATTGAAATGATTACATAATAACTAGCCGTAAGACAGAATGTAAAATGTAGTACAACGTAATCTGATAGTTCTTTTCTTCCTTTTTTTTTTGGAACTACTTTGTGTTCTTGGCGGATGACCAGATATTCTTAACAAAGAACTGAAGAACGTAACTGACAAACTCTGTTAGGAGTAAAACTTCGAATTCCAAAAAAACAAAAAACTTGTGTGAAACATTCATACCGCTGTCTCTTACTGCAAATTGCATAGTTATAGTTATTGTGGTTGGTTCTGCAGACCCAATTATACGGAAAATATCTGGATCAGACCCAGATATTACGGAAAATATCCCTGATGCTTTCCAGCTCTGCGGGACCAACCACACCATTTAATATATCTGTGTGTTATATTGTTAATATTTATTATGTACTGTTACCATATTTTCTCTAGACGTTGTAGCAGCGAGATAACTAAAGGTAAGACAAACATTTTAAATCGGCTTTCCGTTACACCCCTTGTACCATTTCCTCTAACCCTTTCCTGACCGGGATTATCATTTTTAATTACCACCAATTTTTCCCTTTTCCTTCGTTCATCCTAAAGTTTTATTTTTTGGATTTCATCGTTTGCCCAACTAAACAAAGTGGCGTCCATTACCACATTTTTTTAATGTAATATAGTCGGCAATATTCCCGTGACAACTTGCGGTACCCGATTTTCTTCAAATTTCGAATTTTAGCAACATATTTAATTCTAATTAATATTATCTAGATGATACAATAGTATAAAAATAAATAACACTTGAGAAGAAATCATAAACCCTCACCTTTCCCCTAAATAATTAATGGAATTTTCCCAGAAAAATGATCAGTAATTAATCAGTAAGCACAATAATATCTGGAGTGAAGCCCACAAAATGACGGTCTATAAAGCAACTTAAGCGCATTTTCCATTTTCCGTTTGACAATTCTATCAATCCACTTAAGAATATTTAAGATATTTTGTTCGCAATGTTTGAACAAAAGTGAAAAGAAAGATTCATTTTCAGAATTGCATTTTTAGGATTTTCTAAAAAAAAATTGGATTTGGGCTCATTTTCAGCAACTCCATATTTTTTTTTTAATCAGTGCACAATATTGACTTAACTTCCTGCGAATGTGTGGCATAGTACTATTATTAGGCACACGCCAGATTTTTTTCTGTAATCAACTGGATCGAACCGTGAGGCACAGCAATAATTCTCAAAGCTTGCTGGTTGGTTACTCTAAACTTTAACTATGTTTTATTTTTTAATGTCTTAAAAGATGTTTTTCGCGAGAAATTAAATTCCCACCTAGACATTGATTACACAAATTAGAGAAACGCAACAATTTAATAAAGGACTACATCTTTTTTTGTTGAAAATTTTACATGTGTAATCCTGATGCAAAAAACCATAGGATACTCATGCTTAGTAATATTGCAGATCAGGTCATCAATCTATTTAAGTGGATTAATTGACAACTCCGCTAAATCTTCATCGTGTAACTAATGACTAATGATTACTCAGCAATAATGATTAATAGCTACTTAAAAACTGTAAAATTACTTCTAATAACTAAACGTCTAAGTTAGCTAGGTCGAAGTATCAATCAACATTTTCTGTTTGTCATTGCTCAAGATTTAACAGAATTATCCCCTACCAAAATTTGACCTTGGGTAAAATAAGCATTGCATATGTATACTTAAGAAATGGCGATGATTGTACAATAGACAATATATACTAGAAGCCTATGTATTCTTTAGCAATGAAAGGAAGTGGGAGAGCAACCGTTTTTTAAATGAGTGAGAGAGAGATAGAGAACAGATGAGAAGAGAAGAATGAAAGAAAAGAAGATGATGAGAAGAACGTACAGGTCAAAAATCTGTGGGAACTAAATCTGACACGGCCTTCTTAATCAAGAAGTAAAGAAGAACTAGAAGAAGGAGGTTATACAATAGTTAGGTTATTGTATATGTCGCCAATGATGGTCTGGATTGAAAATATATACCCGCACGCAGTGGTACAACATCACACACACACACACACATATATATATATGTATACATTCACATACAAACTGCAAAAGAAGCATGACAATGTTACCAACCTTGCTTACATATATATGTGTGCCCCTCCACTTTGATTTGTATACTATATTAATGTATGATACGAATTTCTATTCACTTCTGTTTAGAAATTATTAAATTTATTGTGAAATGATCAAAAAATGTTATTTTTCCAGTTCAGTTACTTATGAAATAATTTTGTAACTTTATAGGGACAATAGTAATCTTATACCAAATTGTAAGTAGATTTTTGGAGTGACAGTTTTTCACAGAAAACTGTATGTCAGACCTCCCCCTCCTGGTGAAATCTTTTCTATTCCAGCATCAGTTATACCAATAAAATTTAGAATGCACTTAGGCCTACAAACGTACCCACTACACCCTCCCTTTATCTTTTCTCTCAGCACGCTCTATAAATAATTAATAAGTTAAACGTCTTTAATAAATTGTTGAAAGAGCACTATATTCTTTTCTTATTATTAAACTTAGGCCATTTTTTCCCTTTAGTACAAATCACTTGGGCCTGCGTATTTCCTACCCTACAATTTACTAAAAAATTCTCCGTAAAGAAATGTTGCTCTGTCTAACTTTATTCCACCTGAGTATATCTCCTCTATCCACAAGCATCCACTACAAAGTATAGTCATCTGAGGTGTCGGACCAATATTACCATTATTCTAAGGAATATTGGATCTTATTCAATTTTTTAGTCAAAATTCTTCTGATTTATGGGTGTTATTAGGCAAAGAGTTAGAAAGAAATCTATAAAGACTTACTCTGTTGGATTATTATTATTATATTTAGCGGCCAGCGAGCGCATAAAATCCGAATAATTCCTTGCGGCCAGAGGTAGATGTTGTGAAGGACTGGCGCCTTGCCTTGGTGGTGTACAAGATGAAGAAGGTGTTCCAGATCTTGATGAACTAGTATCTCCACCAGCACAGCCGCCAGAACTGGATGGTGATAGACGTTCCGATTTTACACCACCCTCTACGGTTGTCATGGCGCTGGCAGAGGTACTGCTCTTCTTCTTGGCGCCACCCACGCCACGCTCCAAATCTTGGCTTTCACCTGCCAACAAGATTACATGATTAGCTGGTTGCTGTTGTTGCACTATATAATATAATCTTAAGAATTATATATTCCCAAGATGACTCAACAGAGATAAAGACAAGGAAGATAAACCAAGTATTATCGATCTAATGGTTTTGTCTCATTTCCAACAGTAGGGAAGACTTGGGATTTTCAATGAAAAGCGCCGTTTTCTCTAAGTTACTTTTTGGAAAAATCGCAGGAATACAAATTTGATATTCCATATAGCTGCTGCCATCACATCCAACACAAAGGCTTCAGTCAAAATGTGTCAACCGGACTTCTTATCACTTTTATTTGAAAAAAATTTTTGGAATCAATTATGGAATAAGTGTGCGTTAGGTTTAAATTCAAATTGACGTTACCAGTTTTAGGGGTGGAAGACATTTGGTGCCGCCTCTATAATGTAACCACATTCAGGAATAAATCTTATGCCCTAAAAAATCGACAACTACAATCCTCACCATTAACAATTCAGGGCGCAAAGAAAGTAAATGCACTTAGGCATCAAAGATCCATTGTGCATCCAAATTACACTCTTACATTACCTGTGGCCTTTTAATGGGTAAAGTGCCCTATCTGTTATTTCGACTACTAATTGAACAACTAGGATGGGAAGAATACAGGAAGGAGTAGGCTGAAGACCGAAAAAGTGAAAAATTGGTGGATTTTCCCTTACTCTCAAGAAATGGTTGTGATGTCCCCCACGTTGCAGATGAGTTTAGAAGGAATTCAAGAAAAGAACCCTCTAGTCCGTAGTTCGGTTCCATCAGAGGAATAAGGAAAGAAACAAACAAGACCCCCGGTCCACACCATGTGTAGTCAGTCAGGATTGACTTGATGTCAAGTGATATCTTTGATTCTAAATTCGGCACAAGAAATCCAGCGCCAAACTTGAGAAATCATCAAAATTTCCCTCAAGAAGGAACTGAAGAGTCCTTTTTGCTGTAAAGTTTTCGTAAGGAAGCCGACCTCGTTCCATCAGACTTCCTCCTTAGCTCATTTTCCTCTCGTTCCGCCCCCAAAAATAGGGTTCAGTTTGCGTGAGCCTAATGAACCCTCCAAGAGTAATCTGGAGTGCTCTATTTCCACTAAAGCGTTGTCTTATATGTCATTTTTCAATGGTCTCAAAAGCAGTTCAAGTCAATGATATTTGCCACTGACTTGTTAATTTCAGAGCTATCTTCACCACCTCACCTATGGATGGATAAAATGAGATAGGGAAAGAAAAGAACGTACCACTTTTGTCGAATATCAGAAAGGACGTGGGGTAGAATTATGATTAGGGTATTTTTTTTAATTGAAAGAAAGATTATTATGTCCCGTACAGTCCAGGGAATCCAATCGCTACCCCACTAATGCGCTAAATTTGTGAGTCCATCGAAAGGAAAGAGCGTTGGATTAGGAAAGAATAAGTTAGATGCCGCGTGGAGTGTGGTTTTTTGGTCGCCTCTTACGGCATCCTGAACGAGAGTAAGTCTAATACGTAAATTGCATACTTGCAGGTTTAGTATACAATTTATTTAAAGATTTGTATATATTTGGAGAAAATTTGTAATAATTACAATAAGGAAAAGTCAGTGTGACTTTCACACGGATATTCTTCATAATGACTTCAAAATATGTATTTCCGATGAAAACTCAATTTCATCGCAATATAAATCAGTAAATAAATGAATAATCAATTTATTAATAACATTAATAAAAAATTATATATATTTGATAATTATATAATATAATAATAATAATAATTATTATTTTTATCATCCATCCATCTGGCTCATCACTGTCGAAATGACGTCATCTCAAACTTTAGATACGTTGGCCAGACTGGTAGCTACTGTGGGAAAACTTACAAGCACGCCGCGATACTGTACGTGCCGAATCGATTCTTTTTTCTAACACAAAACACACACACATAACTCCAAGCAATCCACTGCTGCATACAATCTTTCAATATTTTTTTTCCATTTTTTTTATTTTTGGACAAGGGCACACAAGATTTAAGAAAAGAAGAAATAATAATAATAATAATATTACCATTCTTATGGCTGTCTCAAGTGAATGAAAACCATAATGCTTTCTTGGATATATATATTATATATATAAGAACAAAGGAAATAGTTGCGGACATCCACAAAATTATCATCCAGTTCTGGAAAGAGAGAGATTTGTGTCGTTCTCTTTTCTTCCGGGGTTTTGTTTTTTGTTTTCTGTTTTATTCCCCCCTCCCCCCGATAAATATATTTCCATACTGTTATTATAGAATATTTGCGGTGAACCGTAAACCTCAATTTATTTATAAAAAGAAAATAAAATATATATAAATAAAAATCGGAAAATAATAATGTAAGATGCCTTGTTTCATTCTTCAACACCGATTGATTCATTGGACCATAAAACTACGAAATTCTTTGAAATCTTCAATAAAGTATTTGATAGCCATAGCTGTTTAAAATCTGAATTTGAATAATTTCCTTCCTTTAAAATTCTTGTAATTTTTTTAATAATTATTATAACTAAAAGTAATGAGAGAATTTATATTTGTAATATATTAAAGAGGGAGAATTAGAAATTAGGTGATCGGAGTAAAGTATTGTCTCACTAAGTGAGTAAATAAACTACGTAAGACCATTAAATCTGTTTAAGGAATTCCAAATTTGCAACTTTATGGTAGGGTATTTTCAGGTTTTCTCAATTTTCTCGAAATTGGAGTCAAGGTTTTTTTCTTAAACTTGGTTCTTCATACATAGGTATGTATATTTTTATTTGAAACATTTTTCTGAAAAATTAATTTTAGGGTATTCTGGGCAGCTGGGATGTAAGCCTCTCTATAACTATACAAAATAGGTTCTATTACCTGGTGTAAGTGGGATTTCTGGCAGAGTGGGATGATTTTTAGCTTCCTACAGAAAGTATCTTTTCAATTACTCATAAAATACATAGTACTCCGGTTACATTATAGCGGTGCTCCCAGTTTTTACGTACTAGGTTTGCAGCTAATTAATTAGAGGCTTGGTGGAGGAATACCACTCTTTGGAGCAAAATTGGTCTTTATGGAATCTCGCAAGATGGCCTTAAGAATTATGATCGGTGTGTTGTCCGGACACTGTAAGCTCAAGAAGAATAGTCTAATGGTATGATAGTGGTTATAGTAGATTTTTTTGCTTGTCAAAGGAAGGGACACCGGTTCACGTTCTCTGCTATTGCAAGGGCCTAGGAAGAGTGAGATTCCTCCAACTGGGCGTATCACCGGATGTGATACGGAGGAGCCTATAGGTGGGTCGGCTTGCTTTTAGGCGCGGTGGTTAACGTAATTTAATTTCAATAGACGTCCTATATCCCGAATAGAAGTTCGGGAATATCGCAAGAAAAGCTATCAACCGCTATGTCATGCCTAATTCACTATACGGACCGAATAGACAACGACCTTGATAACCAAGCTTCCCCCTTGAATCTGTGGGGAAAAAAAATCATATAAGCCCGGCAATATCAGGGCTTTAGGTCCATCAGGAAAACATGTTAAAAAATGTACTCGTAGAAATCTAAAAAACCATCAAGAAGGAAATAGAAGCACTTAAGAGCTTTAGTAGTAATGAGGAGTCTTCAACAAACTCTCTAAGAGTTACTCAAGAAACTGTTTACTGCAAGCAGCTCTCAACCAAACTTTTTTTACAGGCCAAAGAGATTTCACCAATCTATCAACACTAGTTAATCGATTCGTTAGAACAAGCAATTGTTATAAACAGCAACACCGCTAAAAAAAACTGAGCAATCTAACTAAAGCCAACCCTACACCATTCTACATCACTAGCCAACTACCCATCATCATTCCTCTCGCACGGTTCATTCTTTTCTCTTTCATTACTCTTTCTACTCACAAAAGTTCGTTAAATATAATTTGTGCAAAATGCAGTAATGAGTTTTGTGTATTCATTCTTCAACATCATCAATCAGTCACTATTTTCAGTTATTATTACAGATTCTTTTGTGTCGTAGGATGATTGTGAACCATTGGGACTACGCCCCTTTATCATTAATCTATTCTATTCTTTCATCGTGTATAACTCTTTTAATTACTTTAGGCAGTCATATTTTTTTTAAGTAAAACTTGCAGTTTGGAGTAAATTTGTCAGTTTGAGAATTTTGTGAATTGCAGTAAGAGAAAGTATAATGTGACTATTGGATTCAAGATTATTAATAAATAGCGTGGTTTTTTTATTAAGAATGATAATGTTTCTGATAAAGAACAAAAAAAATAAGAATTAAAATACGAAGCTTTTAAATATATATAAAAAAAAAGAATCAAGATAAGATGTATGTTAAAAAAAGTTCTCGTTGTGTGAATGTGAGGAGAGGGTAAGTTGAGAGAAAGAACACGTCATTATGTATGTTCATATCGCACAGTATGGATAGTGACTAAGCGGAAATATGTCCAGACGGAAGAATTACGTCGCCGACTAAACACTACACACACACACAATACCACACACGGACATAGACACATACAAAGCTGGTTCCACTACTTCGGAAGGGAAGAGCCACCTCCGTTTCTGGCTGTTCTCCAAATAGCATGTGTAATGACTGCCCTCATCAACCGTGCGGCGCAGACGGGAGGTCCACAGTGAGTAAAGAAACTATTCTCTTCACTAAGTTCCCCTGGTCATCTACTATAATCGTCAATTTGACCTCACATCTAACTAGTAGCAACAAAACTGCCTATGAAGTAGAAGTTAGAAAATACAGAAACACAAAGTTTATCTGAAGAACAGCGCGCTGTTCGTGGGAGAAGATCATGTGACTTGCAATAAGAATAACAAAATATTGTTTGTTATGTGTTTGGATTATTACATCTCATTGGGGATAATTCACACACTCACACTCACAATGGATAACATTTAAAAAAATTGCTAGGAAATGTTCAGTGTTCAATCACGTTACTCATGGATTGTCCTATATTTAAACAAGAAAATGGTCCATCACATACACGGACTTCTGTTGATTCGTTAAAATATGTTCTTTATTACTCTTTTTCACTGATGCCTTTTATGACACGTAGCGGAAGGAAATTAGTTATCTGAGTTTTTACTGCAAAACAAAACTGGTGTGACACACTCACACGACTTTCTCATAGTCCTGTAAAACAATTATTACACAATAAAACGGCAAACTTTCTTTAAACTTCAAATTTGGCTCATTAGTCCTAACGTAAGCCCTAAGGTGGTGGGGGGAGAAGTATCTACCCAAGCATGTAATAGAATCCATTACATTTAGTCAATTTATTATCAGCCTAATAAAATAAATATATAGTTTATATTATGATCAGAGAAATTTAATCCAAAACAGTTTGAAGTATTTATTAATTTTTTATATATAAAACAAATAGCCCGCTTACGCACATGCGCACATAAAGTTCAATAGTTGAAAGATCTTTCCTCTAGATCGAGCTCGTATGAGCGTGTGGGATCTTTGTTCACTATTCAAACCATGGTTCCCACTGTCTATATATATATATATATATATTTTTATTTGTTCTTCCATACTAGAGAGAGAGGAAGAAAGAAAAAAGAAAGAGAGAGTACGACTTCCTGGGCTGTGAACTTCACTGACATCATGAATATAAAGAGATTATATATACATACACACACACACACACACACACACACACACACATACATACCATATATATATATATTATAAACATTTGTTTGTGAGCGCTCTTCAATTCAGACCACTAACAACTACTATGAAAGAGATCTTAACCCGCGCTCAAAGTGTAATATATTTCTCCATCACCCCTCTACTATTCAAGTTCGAGGACATAGCACAAGGACATTACTGACACCTAGCGTGGGAGTGACTAAACACTCTATTTATTGATGACGTTACCATCAATTCATACAATACACACACACAGACCGACGCACCTTCCCGCTAATGAAATTATTATATTTTCATTATTATTCAGTTGTTTTTTTTTTCCTTTTTTTAATGTTTTATATTGTTTTTCTTTTTTCAATCTTTCATACCTTTATGTCTTTAAAATAACTCGTAGAAAATATATCGAAATGGCACAGCGATCACCTCCCCCCCTCCCAGCAACATTCCCTTAAATCATTTAAGTTCTCCGCCCCAGAAAAATAGTTTCCCAATAAAAGTGATAGGCACTTTATAAGAAAAAAAATCATTGGAGAGCATTTTTGTGAAAACGTTGAAAACTGCAAAAATAACTCACACGCGACCTTCTTACTTACTGTAATTCGCAATTGACCAAAGTTTAACCAATTTTGAAATTGCAACTAAATGTAATTATATAAGATTACAGTAGTTCATGTTACAAATAAGGTGTTGAAAAACGGCAAGAACACATTCACACAAACACACACACAGCTATCTATTTAATAAACTGGCACTTCACTAAATCAATTGACTTTTTTTAAAAAAAAGTCCCAGAAACCTGGGATCCCCAAAATTGGTGTGATGGGATCCGAGAAGAGTAGAGAGAAACACAAAATTGAGAATCTCTCTCTCGCTACTTAGGCCGCCAGACTAGAGTGGTAGTATATATATATATAGATATTATATATATAATATATAGCCAAGCTAAGCCCTACTGAACTACAACAGTCTTTAGAACAGTTGATACAGTAGTTATAACGCGTCAGCAACCAACTACTATCCTCCTCTTTGCTCAGTCTAAATCTCTCGCTACCTAATTTCTATTATTGGAGTAAATCCTAACAGTTTAGTGTCTCGATTTTATTATACACAGTTCAGCATTCATTCTAGCTTATTTCTTAAAAACCCTTCCTTACTCATTTCCCTCCTTCTAAAACTTTTAACTTTTAACTTCCTTTGTTATTCCATTAATGAGTTACTTTTATGTAATAAACATAAACAAATTTATATTTTGCGAAAATTGGCGAAGTTTTGTGTTCAGGAAGTGTTAATATAAACAACAATCAACCATTTGATGACCAATGATTGATTGATTGATGACCACTTTAAATCATAAACCAGATTTTGACGATTTTCTCTACATAGTTTTATAACTGACAAATTTTCTTCAAACTTATAATTTGTACTAAAATTTATTTGTATTTAATTTTTGAACAATGGAGGAGACTCTGTATTCCGTAATTCGTGTTAAAAATTTAATCAAATCTGTCAGTGTGTTTACGGGGAACATCGCAAAAATTTGGAGATGGTATTGGACAGTCGCGAATCAGGTGAATCACCACATGCTCTACAGATCTCTTAAGTTGATCTCATACGAAAAACAATCATTATGGTGAAAATCGTGTCTTTAAAATTGCAACGATTCTGATTGTTTTCATTTCGTCTTTATTTCATTGAATTTTTTTTAGATCGATCGATTGATCGATTTTTTTTTTGTTGATGAAGCTGGAAAATAATTTCTTTTCTTCCCATAATGAAATCCTAAATTGTTGTTCTTTTTGTCGTCTTTCTTATTTTAAGTATTTAATGTTAATGAATTAAAAAATCTCATTAATGTTAATGAATCTGTAAATTATCTCATTATAATATAATAATAAAACTTTGTTTATCTATGCTACACATTTAATTGTTTTAAAAATTAACGATAATTATTTATTACTTTAGTATAAAATAATTGTTCTTTAAAAGTAATTGTAAGATATATATAGTAGCTGACTTGATTACTGTAATTAAATTCAAAGCAAAAATAATTTCATCGTGTTTTAGTTACAGTGCATAGTTTATTATTCTGATATAACAAAGCCACTTGTTGAGTTCTCGTAATTATTGCACACACGATGCTTGTAAACAATTTAACTATATTTTACCAATATTTTAACAAAGTTTTGTTAATTAGTAATTTTCTTTATTTAAACAAAAATAATCTAGTGAGAATTATGCGTACAACTTACTCTGACTGCAGTTCACAGAATTATAAATGTTTACTGGTTTCAATTTTGTGTCATTCGGAGAGAAGAGAAAACATTTTGTTTAATGAAATTCTTACAGAATGAAAAGGGGCAACTCAACTTTGTTGAGGCGCAAGAAACACAGCACTCTGATTTATCGTTAAGGCAACGGTACTTAGATAACAAAATAAAGAAACAAAGAAAAAAAGAAGAAAACGAGCGTATTGCAAGCGAGTCGCTTCGAGGAATGTAAATAAAACGATTTATTGATGAGGAACCTCAATCCAAAGTTCGGGAATATCAAAAGTTTGGGGGAGGGGAGAAAAAAAGGAAATTAATGGCGCTGGTTAGGTACAATGTCTAACTTAATAACGTGACTTTTTAATAACTTCCCCTCTCCCCTTAAACTTTTTTAAATGAACTTTCTCGCAAAAAAAGTATAAAACAGAAGTAATGTCTCACAACGAGACTACAGACAGACTATATTTTAAAAACCACTTTCTTTGGACACAGGGGACCTCAAAACGTGCATTTCCGGTGAAAACTTAATTTCGAAAATCTGGCGCGATCGCAATATTTCCTCTTACAAATATTAGTAAGAGAAAGTAAAAAGACAAAAATGCTGAATACCGACAAAAACCGATTAAACCCGAACATTGGCAATATGTTTTATGGCTCACTGCGCGTGCATTCAAGAAGGTTACGTCACAATGGAAGGTTATTTTATATTTATTTATTTTTTTGTTTTAAATAGAAAAAGGTTAAAGCTTGTTTAACAACAAAGTATTTAGAATGTTTGTTTGTTCAGAATGTAAACAGTTGCAATTAGCAGATTTATGATATATACTATATATTTTACCTCTTATATATGTATATATATAGCAATTAGCAGTTATCTGTTAATTAAGCCATGACTCTGTTTTGTGTATATCTGTGTGTATGTAAACGTTTGCTTTTACACCAAATCAGTTCAGTGCCACTGTGATTGTTTCTTTGTTCAAGTTTCTAACTAGCTGTGATTGACTCATTGTTTGGCTCACAACAATACAAATTGGGATGTACCATTTTTCAATATATCTTCATTAGACATTCGTTCGGGTCAATTTTCGTTCATTCCTAGCTCACTATTTGTTATAGTCAGTTTCTGGAGCAGGACTTATATACGAAACAACCTTTTGACATAAAAAAAAAAATCGGAGCATTTTCTGACGGATATCTTTATGTCGGGTGCGAAGGTTGTCTACTTATAAACGAAATATCAACATCGGATTTACTGCCATTTTTATTTTTGAGATATTTCCTATTCGAACTCTAGAGTTCTTAAACTTGTATTTGCGATGATGCGTCATTGTCGAAAATTGCAGACAACTTCAATATTTTCCGCAACAGCAGTGTGAGATAGCAATATATCTACTATTTATAATTTTATGATGGGATATGTTCTGAAATCTTTCGAGAAAAAGTTATTTCATTTAAAATTTTGACCAGAATTCTGAACACAAAACAATTAAAGAAATAGTTCAGTTTTCGGGTTAAGAGCGCGTCAGTGGTTTGGTAGAAACCGACGTTTCGCCCATATTGCAGTGAGCCTCTTCAAAGTCGTACACTTTGAAAACCAACACGGCAATGAATCTTGGTAGAGCAGGGGCATAGCTCCTTCCTCCGCCAATAGGACTTTTATGCGAAACGTTGGTTGTAGCAAACCTCTGACGCGCTCTCAACCCGGAAACTCAAGTGTTTTTCATGAAAATGGCCGCGGAAACCTAACAGATTACAAAACAATTAGGAATAAATACGGAAGGGTTTTGACTTTGCTGTATACAAGTCTATCATGCTTATTAAGATCGCTCGGGAAAAATCAGTCGATGACCATAGAATCAACCAGGGCAATTATTACAGGGAAAATAAAGTCGCTGACTGAAATGGCCCGTAAAATTTTCCAGTAAATTTGCCTTTAGATTCTAAGAAACGTAACAAGAAAAATTCTGGGTTTCAAAACAGATTTTAGAGGTCAGTATGAAGGCGCAAAATAGGTTGAAATCATTGGGATGAATTAATGAAATTCACATGTGAAAACTGATATTCAAACTCACCTGAAAACCGCTACTCTTGATATATTAGTTTCTTTTTAAATTATCCTTAAGCCCAGATAAGCTAGCCTATTTTTTTCAGGCGCACATAGTTGCAATTGATTATATGTTCTGATGAGGGCAAATAATTCTGACAGTTATGATACGCTCTGAACATTCCGTCGAGACTAGAGTGTCAAAATCTTTCCGGTCTTTCTCATTTGGACAACTGCGCATTTAGATTATAAAAACAACAAATTAGATAGACAGATAGGTACTTTATTCGTATAGCACCAAAGGTACAGAACAGTGTCAAAAAAGGAAGTTTCAATCATCTACAGAGGTACTCGTTTATGGAGTAATAATTTTTATTTAGTAAATATTTTTTAAGTTCCTTTTTAAATTTATTTTTTGATAGGCTCACTTGAAGCAAAGGCTCAGGCAAACAATTATAGATTTTAGCGTTCGATGATTTTAGTATAGATTATTTCTGAAGTTCGATGTGCACGTACCTCCAATAAGTTTTTTTGCCTTGTCGTAATGTTATGTAGTTCCCCTCTACGCCGAAACTTATTTGGGTGTTCTAGTACAAATATGGCACATTTAAGGATATAGCAGCAGGGTAGGTTAGAAAGCCTAATTGCGGAAATATTTCGCGACAACTTGTATCCTTTCTAATCTTGCATATTATTCTAACTATTTTCTTCTCATACTTAAACACATTCACCGCTAGTGGTGCGCTTCCCCACAACATTATGCCATAAGTCATGACTGAATGGAGCAGCGCATCGCTGTTTCGCAATTAGCGGATCGCTGTGTTCGTATGAACTCTTCAAAATTTCTCTTCATCAAGACAACAGGGTTTTTATGGCATTTTAGAATACTTTATAATTTTCAAAACAGGACAGCATAGATCTTGCGATTCCTACACAGCTATGTGACCTATACCAAGGACATTGTAAGCCTATGTCACTGGAGGCTTAGGAAGCACCTGATGTAGCTGTTGCAAGGAAGAGAGAAACCAGCATTTGAGAGGTTTCTTAGGGTGCGGGTACGGTTATTCGGGAAAGGAAATACCAACGCTTGCAAGCTTCATACACCTTAATACTACAATAATCCTTTGGGGGAGCGGTAGCGTACCCTTCTGTTAACTGATTTTCCCAATGTAGAATGGACATGTAAAATAAAATGTAATTTGGTATATACATTTTTATTGATATGAAAAAATAAATCGTATCACTCAATAAATTAATACATCTTTTGACGAGTAAATAAAACAAATAAAAAAAAGCCTAATAAAATAATTCATCCTATTTGTTTAATGTGACAGTTTATATGGCACTCGTAGGAATTCATTTGTTTGAATGAATAGTTGAATAGTATAGGACAATAGGATAGTATTATACTTCCTAGATCCTTGGACACTAGTTGAATACTAAATTCAATCGATTGCAACACACATAACACATGAACAACAACTTTATATTGACTACTGTTGGCTATTTCTCACAGTTGTATTTCTTTACACCTGCCACAATCGATAGATTGAATCAGATCGATAGATAATTCCACATTCCCAGCTGTCCCTTCCTAAACAGCTCTTTTTTCGATTAAATTTATTGCTAAATAGATTTATAATTTCTTTTTCTCTTGTCTTTCTTTTTTTGTTGTACATGTCTGCTAAAAGAAGAGGAAGATTTGCGATTGAGAGAAATTTAACAAAACTGAATTAATGAAAAATCATCTGATGTTAGAGGAAGTATTGCGATCGTATCAAACTTCCGATATAGAGTTTTCACCGGGTATTCACGTTTTGAGGTCCCCTGAGTCCGAGAAGTGGTTTTATTGAAGTTGGTCTGTGTGTGATCAGCACATAACTCAAAAATGGAAATTCGCAAAAAGTTCAAACTTAATATTTAGTTTGAGTTTAAGTGCATGAGACTTGACAATAAGGTTTTGATCGAAATATGTCAACCGGAAGTAAAACATTACTGAGAATATTTTTGTTTTTTTTTGCGATTTTCTCGACACTTTGTTTACTAACTTTACACAAACATTTTAATTTGGAAAATATTTTTCTTGAAAAAAATTATTTTTAGAGTTTTCTAGAAGACTTGTGAATGCACGTGGCTTATTTCGACACCATATATATTTTTCATCACTTATTATAAATTGTAATTAAACGTTTTTTAAATAAACGAAATTCGGAGAAAATGTACCAACTAAATTTTGAGAAAATCGTGTAAATGTTCTAGATAACCAATTTATTTTATATATATTTGAAATACATTTTAAAATAGATTCGTCATGATTGTACATGCAAACAATGCGTAAAATGTTTTAATCGTAAACAAACAAACAAAAATATGTGAAATGCGTGTAAAAAAAGTCGAACACTGAAGTCACGCTATTATTTATTATATATTCCTTTTTTTAAAAGAGAATATTTATATATTTACGCGTTCAGCCATTTTTATTCCACAAGCAAATTCTTCGTCTACCTTTCTTATCGTCTACACAAAGGTAAAGAAGAAGGAGAAAATAAAACATAACCTCCGCTACCCCTCAGGGTGTATCCCCCAAGATAATCAAGCACCCCTTGCCTAACTTCCAGCTCTGTTTTTTTTTCTGTGGTATGGTAAATCCGCCTTCCCCCTCCCAAAGGTTATGCAACTCTAGAGAAGAGGGGATTTTTATACTGTATCGACATGTCGGTTCTGGTTGACTATTTATAAAAAAAAAACCTTTATTAATTTTCTTCTTTTTTTTTTTTTTTTACCTCTTTGAGCTAGTTTCGAATTTCAGCAAATCGGTTCGTATCACTCGTATAGCTTTTAATCGATTTCAAGGACGTTTGTCCCTTTCATTATCAACTAAAATTTACAGTGATGATGCAAACCCAAACTGATTCACATTATTAAAATGTCAAAAAAACATTCGACTACTAAACGTCGTAAGATTTTCAGGGTCCTAATTTAATTAGATGAACAGTCATACATTTCTTTTCTGGACATTGTTTTTTTATCATAATTTATATAGTAATTTCATTAAAAAAGTGATTTAAGAGGGGAGGGTCGCCCCGCATTCTTATTGGTTTTATTTTATTTATTACTTTTTGGAATATAAAAAGCTATATTTGAAATGATAGTTTAGTGTTAAGGGGATATCCCCTGAATTCCCCTAGAATCATTTATTATCTGAAAAAAAAGTTCCAAATAAAAGTGATACATTTATCAGTATGTGCTGTATGTGCATGCAGGTTTATGCAGTATGTGCATGCAGGTCTATGTAGTATGTGCTGTATGTGCATGCCAAGTTAAAAAAAAAAATTAATGGAAACCGGGAAAATTGTAGAAACTCAGACTCCTGTCGTTTGGTAAAGTCATACTTCTGGTTAAACAGTTTTCTAGATAATTAGACCCATCTGTGGGCAAAGGCATCTAAAGGGTTGTTCCAAGAAGTTTTATCAAATCCGATCTGCTCCAAAGTTCCCCATGCAACTTACTCAGTTTGTCATATTATCTCAAGAACTACTTTCCACTCTTCCTTGTACTATCAATAAGGGACCATTCCGTTGTTTTCCTTCATGCGTGCAACATGTCCATTTAAGCAACAGGAGGGCCCTTTCACCATATCAGGTAATTGGTTTCTCTACTAATTGGAGAATTTTTGAATTATGAAATATTTTTATTGCAAACATGATCATCTCGATCGTGTGCTGAGTGGTTCTTAGCCGATCCTTAGCTCTCTTAATCATGGTCCAAAGTTGTGCTCCAACAACAGAGCAAGGTACAACAGAGCATGTATTTCCAGTGAAACTTGATTGCGAAAATCTGCCACGATTGCAGCACTAGGAGTAAGAAAAAGTAAAAAAGGATTTGCCTCGTTCTATTTCTAAGTAATTTCTTAATGAGGTTTACTGCTACTCAGTCAGTAGTGAACCCGACACTTTATCAGGATACTTGGCTTTCTCGAGGATATGCAGAAATGGTTAATTTGTAAAACTATTTGGGTTTAGATTACTCATAGGTCAACTCTAACTCACCCGACACACATACTCACTGGATTGATTCACTTCGATTAAAAAAAGAAAACAAAAAGAGAACACCTTCTCTCCCCTTAAAAAAACAAAACAAAACCAAGGACTCGTCTTAGATCCAGTTCCACATTATGATTCATTTTCTTAATTAAATTCCAAAAGATATGTTGACAAAAAGATAAATTTAGAGTGAACTTTTTTTTCCTTGATTGCTATGCAACAACAACAACCACAACAACAGTTCTATTTCATCATAAACCAAATTCCCACGCCAGCCCACAATATAATCGTGGTAGTCCAGCCAGGTCTGTGTTCCCTACCCTGTTCCATCAACCCTCCACCATTATTGCTACATCGCCCCCAACCTTTGACTTCAAATCTTACTTTTTTTTGTTTTTTTTTATAATCATTATATCTTCTCAACTTATTGTTATTATTATTAGATTATTCGCATTAAATGATTTACAAAGAACCTGTTTTAACGAAATTATTAAGTGGGTGAGGGATGTTTAAGATAAAGAGACAATACGTAAGAGACAACAAAGCGGAATCATTGCAATATGAGTTTGGAAATACATGTTTCATGTATTCTCGAGTACAAAATTTATGTTTTTACGTTTTTAGCGGGTGATCTCACCATTCTCTTCTCCCTCTCTCTCACTCTCTCTTGCTCTCTTTTCTCATTATCTATTTTTCCATTTCTTATCTAATTGAGAAATCCCTAAAAGCTTTCTTTTTAGCCTCCTATTTATTCAAATTATGGACGTTTCGACAAATTGTATTGTCATTAACAAAATATATTTTGTTACTGCAAAATATACGTATATGCTTTGTCCTATAATGGTGTAATAGAAGGAAATTTACAGTATTTAAACAGAATGTACAAAATTTAATTTTATAAAGGTGAATGAATAATAATAAGTTGATGAATTTCTTTACTTTCTCTTACTCCTCCTAGTAAAAGAGAAAGTATTGTATTCGTGTCAAATTTTCAACATCGTGTTTTCACCGGAAATACACTCAGGATCCCTGAGCCAGAAAAAGTGTTTTTTAGAAATTATGTCTGCCTATATGTGTGTGGTCAGAGCCTAACTCAAAAACGGAAATATTACAGAAGGTTCAAACTTGATATTTCGTTTATGATCTACCAGAGAACCTGGTACAAACCAAGATTTTTTGGTCAAAACCGCAACTACCATTCTATGGAATGGTTTTTTTTTTTGGGGGGGGGGGGCGATTTTCTCGAAAATGGCTGCAATGATTTTCTATAAACTTGAAATTCCTCTAAAAAAAATTCCTTTAAGGGTACTTTTGGGGGAATGGTGGAGGTTGTACTTTCCTCTAATGTGCTGTTTTAATTTAGGTACGGTACCATCATTTAGGTACGGAAGTGTAATTTTACTGAATAGTTTTTTTTGTGTTTTTTGGAATTATCTTGAAAACGGCTGTAACGATTCCCTTCAAACTTAAAATGGTAACTGCACTGATATAAACATATCACTCACCCTTTATTTGTAACATTTATTCTTTAAAAAAAAAAGAAAAGAAGAAGATTTGAAATGGTTTTGAGGAATTCGTGGTGCTAAATTTCAAAGTATTTAGCGCGCTCTTCATTTCCCTACCTGCTTGGGTTGCTAGGTTGGTGCATATCCCCCTACTCTGTATTTATGCTAGGACAGATGAGCAAAATTCGAGTCTAAAGTTTATCTTATACATAATTATGTATTAACAGGAGTAAGGGAAAGTTGTGTTATTGTTTCACACCAGATTTTTTGTGCTGCGGGGACTTTAAGACGTCTATCCGGTGGAAATTCTATTCTCATAAATTTGACACGCTCGCATGACTTTTACTAGCCTTTTTTTTCACTTAGAGCCCAAACTCAATTTCTCAAAAATGTGAGCTACGTTGGGCTCTAGCTATATAAAACTAATTTATAAGAATTATAAGTAATTAAAAAATATTTCCAAAACAGAATGGCTACATTAAATGACATACCGAACTTGTTTCCTTCAAGATCGCTCTAATGACTTACAGGAGAGGTCACTTTCACACATATTAAACAGCGAAACAGGTGGAACCACGGACCTTACTAGTGTGGAAATTTACACCAATTATCATATACACTCCCACAATTTACATCACTTCACATGTAAACACACTTTTCTTTAGTCTTACAAAGATTTTTATTTTTCATAAAAAAGAGATTCGGCTCGGCCAAACTACTACACGCTAATGATTTAATTCACATGATTCAAATCTAATAAATTTAACAAGAAAGAATGCAAAAAAAAAATCCCCACTTTCAACGGCAGTTGGCAACAATGGGTTAGTTGACCGTTACACCCCCAACATACTGGACTTCTATTTTATTTATTTATTTTTTTTACAATACCTTTAACCCCTACAAAAATCTTAGCTAGAGTGGGAGGTATATTTTCAACTAGATAACAAGGGGTAAAGGGTCAAAAAGGTTGGGGTACTCTAGTAGGGGGTTGCTAAGAGGAAGAGGTATTTAAAAAAAAAAGAAGTAAAGGAACTGGTTCATTCTATACTTTGAGCATACATTACAAAGAGATATTACTTCACAGCATCGAAGAGATAAAGTGGTTTCTGTCTAAGGTATTGTTATATTCTGGCGAGAAAACATGTCCATGAGCCCCCCTCCACCTCTTCTTTCTACCTTTGCTATTATTTGCACGCTCCCGTCTTGAGCCGATGCTCGTTTTTTTTGAATTTGCATAAGTATAGATATTGTTGAATAATGGAATATATAATTAATAATTTCCCAACGTATTTTATTTACGAAAGTGATTTTTCACCGGAAACAGACATATATTTGAAGACCTGTGAGACCTCAAAAAAAATAAATAGCAGAAAAAAAAATGCGAGCTTTATATTTTTACTGTCTCTTACTCCTAGTGAGCAGGAAGCTTAAACTTCATATAAACATTACCACAGCGTCATACACGAAAATTTCGGGTAAAATCCAGCAAGCGGAAGTATTGGCTGATACATTTTTTCGTGATTTTCTCGAAAACTGCTCCAACGATTTTTTTCAATCACAAACTAAAATTGATTTTTTGGGGGTTTCTGGGGGAACAATGCCTTCCTTTAAAGTAACATTTCAGCATGATAAATGGATTTACCAACTACATCATATTAAAACACATTAAAAGCATTGATAGAATTCCAAATTTGAAGAAAATCTGTTAACCGGAAGTGCAATTTTTACAGAATAGGTTTTTGAATTTTTTTCGAAAACGGTTACAACGATGGATAGAAACAGTTTTCCAAAAAAAAAAAAAAAAAATGGATATTAGAGGGGTATTGAGGGGCTCAGTCAGTTAGTTTAAATTTAAATTTGAACAAGCTTTGTTGGTTTGGACATAGAGAGCTCCACATAAGGCCACTCAGGAATCCTCACCACCATGTTTATGGCCAGCCCAACTAAACGTTGTAACGGTGCAATTTTAAAGAAAATTTTAAATTAAATTGTATTAATTGGAGTGAGAGGAAGTTATGTTAGTATTTCACACCAGAATAACCCCCCCCCCGCCCCCATTTCTCGGGGCACACAAATGGCATGTGTTGGGTTTGTTTCTTGGTACATTTACTAACTATTTAAAAATTGGCCCATATGAGTGTGACGATTGCAATAACAGTATCAGTTGTGTGTAATGTTTCACATTACATTTGCCTTTTTTTTCTCTGCGTAATACTAATGCATACATGATCTCAAATACTTCCTCTTTTAGCAAAACGTAACAATCATAAGTGTCAGATTCTAATAAAACTTTACACATAAAAAAAACCGTAATTTATATTTATTATAGCGATTACAATGAATTCAAATTAATTAATATAATATATATAAAAAAGGAATTTATGACAATAAAAAAAAAAATTATGAATAAATAAATACTAAAAAAAAAAATAAAGATTTATGTAAATTTATTCCAAAAGTAATTATTTTGTAGGCATTAAAACAAAAAAAAAAAAAAAAATCTGCCACCAGAGCACGCATTATTTATTTATATTCCAACTTTATTTTTTTTTTATTTTAAATAATACTGTAATTTAACTTTATAAGTTAATTTATGTAGAGATTTTTTTTTCCATAATGAATACAATTTTATGAAAGTAGATAAAATATTATTAATTCACCAGAGTGTGTGACCTGTGAACGAGTTCATTCAGGCCACTGCTACCTGAATACTAAATAAATAAGAAACAAACATAACCTGAACACTCCTATATATAACCTATAATAATAGTAGAAAAAAATAAACATTAATTACCCACTCTGGTGGGTGTTGGGGAAAACTAATTTGCAATGCTTGTCATTTTTAAGGTTAACTATGAATAGAATGCTATTTAATAGAAAGGTATTAATATATATATAATATGTATGTGTGTATATGTCATTTCTATATTACGTAAATTATAAATATATATAATAAATTAATATATTTTATTATATAACATATTTAAATTTGAACAAAAGTGTTAACATGTTGTTTTTCAGTTAAATAACAAATCTATAAACATATGTATTAATAAATGGCTTTTTATTTTAATTATAAATTTTACAATGTTTACATTCTCTCTTTCTGCAATTAAGAGAAAATACTGCGACTGTGTCAAATTTTCGAGTCAAAATTGAGATCTTCACGGGAAATCCATGTTTTGAGGTCCACTAAATGTTTTTTAACGAATGGTCCGTGTTTACGAACAAAATATCTCCAAAACGAGAAATCACAGGAAGCCCAAACTTGGTATACCGTTTAGTTATTACCACAGCATATGATTTTAAGGTTTCTGGCAAAAAATCCTTCAACCGGAAGTGCGACTTTACTGTTATTTTTTTCTTGTTTCAGTTTTTCGTTATTTTCATTGAAAAGCTCCAACAATATTCTTTGTAAACTTCGCATACTATCTCACACATAAATACCTACCACTTTTATTTGAAACATTCTTCCGGTAAAACTGAATATAGTTAACTTATCAACTAGGGTAAAATTTAAGCTGCTGCAATTAGCTTTAGTTCAGACAGAGTACTTCCCATACTGCTCTGCTATATAATGATAACCCTTACCCCCTTTTTTTTTTGCTTCCTCTTACTCCTAGTAGAGG
>JAAEAF010014007.1:0-55711 GCA_011037195.1 Triatoma infestans
CTATATTCTACTCTTTTCCGGACACATACAATTACAGAACAATCGCTAAAAATACTTTTTTGTTTTCGTAAATACTAAAATTTAATTTTATACTTCTATCATAATATTGCCTCTTCAGCTCTAACAGAAAATAATATTCTTTTGGCTCATGAACGAACTAACAACACTAACTTATTTATTAGTGTAATGTTATAATTATTATTGAGACAAACTGCCTAAAATAAACCTTTGGAGCAAAAGCCCAGGAAAATGACCAAACTTGCCAAACAGTTTCCCTTCACGGTTTTAATTCTGGTTTTTGCTACCAGGTTCCTATTAGGTATAGCTCCCCACTTTTATTACGATGCTGGATCAACACCATCTGAACTTTCACCTAAAATCAGAACCCTGATTTCTCCCACCAAAGGTAAGTCAACTGGCCGATAGTCTAACACGTGATGATTAATTAGTGTTAAAGAAAAAAAAAAAAAATTATTTCCATACTAAACTTCATTTAAATTCTTATATCACAAGGTTTAAAACGTACTGTTGCCAGTCTGATGTTTACATTCTTTACAAACAGATAGCGTTATCATTTATGTGAGGTTTTCTAAATAACATTTAATATATTTTGTAAACAACCAGAATATCCGAATATTATCCATAAACAAAATAATATTTGTTATACAATTTTCTCCTTAACGGGACAAATAAATGAACTATAGAAAGTGTTTCAAGAAATCCCCTCAAATTTCACATTTAATTTTCTTCCTGTCACTGGGGCATACACAGCCCCACAAGTCATATTTCCCTCAATAATTTTTATTTTACAAATTTATTTAATATTTATGTTTTATAACATTACACAAGATTTAACAATTTTGTGTGTTAATGTTTTATTAGGCATAATAAAATATGATAATTAATTCATGAAGCTTTATTCCATCTAATAATTAGAATTATTTCGACTTGAATGTGAAATGGAAAAAATTAGAGAGATAATTTAGAGGTATGTTAAGAAGAAATAAACTAGATTTGCTGGACACTGATATAATGAAATAAAAACACAAACTGCAAAGTATTTACACTATTGAATTGTATTAGAGGAGATATTAGTAGCGAGAGACTAATTAAGAGAGAGACAGACTGGCTGAGTACTAAAAAGTAAGTAGAATGTTATTGGCTAACTGATGTCGATAATTATTCTAAAATTGTTCCTTTAGGGGTCTAGGTAGGGAGAACTTAATGTTTGTTTCTTCGTTTTTTCGGATCCTATGAATCATTAATGATTCGGATCCCATTACATAGATATTTTAAGCTACTCCAAAATTTATGTCAATCAAAATCCATTTAAAAGAAGATCAATCACAAAAATATTCAATTTTCCCGATTCTACTAAATTCCCATAATTTGTACATACTTAACCATATATTCCGTTTTAGACAACAGGATGGGATTCAGGATGGAAGCCTTTTTTAACAAAGGTTTTCAGTTAAAATCCATCAACCGATACTTTTTTTTTAGTTTTTTGCGATTTTTTTCGAGAACGGCTACTAACAATTTACTTTAGGGTAAATACACACATATATAAATCTTGACACTTTTGTCTGGTATTTTATCTGTCATAGCATGCATATATTCCTTTTATTCTTATAGGAATAAATTTATTTTTTTAAATAATTTTTTTTCCCGAGGAATATCCATGCTATTGTAGAGGAGGACGAAATGAAAAATAATAGTTTTTAAAAATAATTTAGAATATTTTATAATGTGAATTTAACTTCAAAAAGAATGTATTTTACTGTCAGGTACTGTAAATTGGGATCATACTAAATAGAAAAACAAAGACACAAATCCCGTTAGGGCAAACCTTTTGTACAAGCTAATTCCCCCCGCTAGAGAGAGAGAGCAATTCCAAAGAATAGAGAGAGTCCTAACTCTACCTTCAAACAGACTACTTCAGGAATCGCTCTCTTGGTATCAGTGCCAGTTATAAGTTAAAACATAAGAGCTTTGCATCAATCTTGATAAATACTTAATTTCTTAAACATAATAGTGTGATATTGTAAAATACTTAAATTTACTAAGAGATAATATAATTATTTATAAATCAGTTGTGCTGTTCTTAATTATTCTTGCATTCTATCTCAAGCAAACATACAAGCCCTTTTCGCTAAAACGCTACGCCACAAGCTACCTATACACACATCCACACCATTACATTACACTATGACGGATAAAGTACCAGATCTTATCCAGCATTGCGAACCCATCCACATATTCAACTATACACTATATTTATAAAATTAGAAAAATCTAACATTTTTTCATAAAAACTAATTTGGACATTTTATTTTAGCTAAATTTTTCTAAATAATCAAAACAACAAGGGAATAGCTAAGTGGTTAGCGTACTAGACTCTCACACGGAGGACCCGGGTTCGAGTCCAGCTGTGCTACCCTTAGATTTTTTCTTCCTAGAAGCCTCTACAGCTCACTGTCCGGTGATGGACAGTAGTGTTGTCAGTAGCGAGAGAACACTGTCCAGAGGCACTGAGAAGGCTCTGTGCGCCAATGACCATAGATGTTAACGCGCCTTAAATTAAAAATAAAAAAAACCAATTTGAAGTTGCATAGGAAATTGATGCGTCATAAAAAACATTATTACGATATAAAAATAAATAAATATAAACAAAATTTCACTTTCAATCAGAAAGAATTCCAGTTGTAGCGAAAGTAAGCAAAAATCCGTCTTTAAATGATCACATGGTTTTAAATATTTAAAAGAAAAAAAAAATCAATGACTTTTATTTTCTTCCAACTTCATTATTTTATTTTATTTTTTTTATCAAACTTAAATATCATATTATCTTTTACATTGTTAGAATGACACATCATTTCCAATATAGATAAAAACCATTTTCTTTCTTTTTATTATACATTTCACCTTGACAATACTTGTCCGATGAATCAGAAAGAACACAAATGAATGAAGAAATGTCCTTGGAAATGAAGAGAAAGAGGGTGTAATAAAAACAATGCTATAACATAACACACTAGAGGCACAAACATTTTTATGCTTTTTTATTTTGGGATGTTTTCATGCAACAGACTATTATCTTGCTGCTAATGTTTCAAGGTCATAGGTTTTTTTTATAACTTAATATTTTTACAGCTTAATGCGCCTCTCTTATGTACAACAGAGAAAGTTCTAACATCCTTCTAAAATGGATTAAATGGTGTTTGGACACATAATGGTTCAAAAACATGAGAAACTATTCAAAATACCATGCTTGCTTTGCGGTCATCGATCGGTACCGTATGTTCATCCATCGTCAGTATATACTGGTAAACACTGAATAAGAATCTCAACTAGCACAAAGTAAAGTCATAGCGTATTCCTAAAGTGTTCATTGGAAATGCAAAACAGGTGTTGATGTTTTCACGTTTAAACTTCTAAACAACAATCGCGGTTTCACTAATAACGATGCGTTTGAGTTGCAGCAACAAACAACTTTGAAGAACTCAATGGCACTAGGGGTCAAATTTTGATTTCTTAAAATTTAAGATTAAATCAGTTCAAATATTTTATTTGAAGAATGTTTCGAGGAATTTCAATTTTTGGTATTACGTTGTCATCCTAACTATTACAGAATATAATGATATAGGTAAATAATATATTTTTTCAAAATTTATACTAGTGAGAGTAGAAAAAAATTGACGGCTTTGGAATCAAAAAACTCCTGCATTCCAGTTTCAACTTCGGTGATGTTCAATTTTTTTCCGCAAAGGAAGTGTGCTATGGATCGAAACGAATTGTGGTCGGATAGAACTAAGTTTGGACAATAGGGTGGGTGTAAAAATAAGTTTTTCAATTTATTATTTTCTGATGGAAGGTGTGTGGCTAGGCGTTATCTTGCTCCAACAAGACGTGTGTTTGATTGATCAAAGTTAGATTATGTTGGCCATTTTTTAGTACATTCCATCTAGTTGTTGACAGTAAAGTTCAAAATTCATGGAAAGTCCACAGGGAACGAATTCGTGATGGATTATCTCTCCATAGATCCAGAAAATGCATGACATCGGCTCAAATCGCTCTCTTGCACCAATCGGAAATGCCATTTCACCGCTGACCAATCACATCTGACCAATATATCTGTCTCAGGATAAATCCACTTCTCATCACATTCCACTATTCATACATATCATTCTTCTTACGGCCTCATGAGATGTAGGTTCATGCGGCAAACGGTTTTTTAGATCTGCCAATTCAGCAGCAAGGACATTAGTATTTGTGATTGGGTTGTGAATGGAAAGCTTTTCGTACCTCAGTAGAGTCACATGACGTGGCCGCCCTAAACCTGTCTTTTTTTGTAAGGTCGTACCACTATTAAATTTTTGAACCAACAGTGGGCAATAAGCTGATGAAGAACACATAGAGCACGCACAGCTTCAGCGGTGTTTTTTTTTAATACTGACATAAAATTACTAGTATATTGAAACATTCATGGTTTTCTGAAAAGCTCACCATTCAACTTACTATTTGAAGAGGGCATATTATGTATAGAAACACTCTACAGAATCTAAAAATTAGTATAATATCATGTTTCTTAACAACAGACATAAGTGGATGGGTTATAAAGTGGCTGAGTTGTATGTGCTCTAATTTCTTGGGTCAGAGCAACCGAGAGTAGAGCAAGCAAAGAAGGCTGCCAGAATGCTACATCCAATCCTATGGAACGGAACGCTATCCTTAGAAAATACAAAAAAAGATTTTTCCATACGATTATTGAGGGCATTTTATTGTACGCGCGGAGACCTGGACCATGACAAAAAAGTTGAAAAAAAAAGATAGAGGTTGTGGAGATGGAGAGGGACCTTTGGAGACCTGAATGGACAGAGTTCGGAATGACAGAATAAGGGAGATGATGGGTATCGGGAAGGGAATGGGAGAGAAGATAATGGAAAGGAAGCTGACATGGTATGGACATATCAGAAGGAAGAAATATGAAGAATGGTCCAGTCAAATTAGTGGACACAGAAGAAGAGGCAGGCCGAGGATACAATGGGATGATGATATTGAGGAGGAAATGGCGAAACGAGACCTGCGAGAAAACGACTGGAAAGATAAGAAGAAGTGGAAAGACGCTCTTGGTTCTCAACGGCATCCTCTTTAGGGGGTATGAAGGCTTGTAAGTAAAGTAAAGTAAGTAGTTAGAAAATAGTCCTTGTTTTTATACACCCCATTATAATTGCACTTTAGAAAAACAACAAAACCAGGTTTCTGTATCCCTGAAAATAATTATCCCGAAAAATGTTACATAAAAATGAATTATCTAATGTGTATTGTAAGTGTTCCAAGTATCAAG
This sequence comes from Triatoma infestans, assembly GCA_011037195.1. Classification (NCBI taxonomy): domain Eukaryota; kingdom Metazoa; phylum Arthropoda; class Insecta; order Hemiptera; family Reduviidae; genus Triatoma; species Triatoma infestans. Next base: position 5,348 of record JAAEAF010014007.1, read on the forward strand.
AAAACAATTTTCGGGGTTAAAAAAATGGTAAAAACAGAGCAACTAATAACGCGGCGGAGAACTTCAATTTCACAGATTTTGAAGAAATCTTTTCGGATCCCGTTCCCCGAATCGTAAAGGAATATAAAGATTAAACTGTGATTTTTCCTTTATATTTCTCAAACGTATTAGAATACATAATTGTTATGTTGCTAGGGCCTCCTATCACGTCTCAATTAATACTAATTAGTCTAATATACTCAACTTGAATGCAATTTAATATCTTTATTGTGGTATAATTAAAAATACTACTTCACATACAATGTGATTTATTGATGGGGGAGGGGGTTGATTGTATTGATTATTTCAAAATAAAAACCTTATTTCAAGAAATAATTTACTAATATCCTTTATTTAAAAAAAAAAAATCAGTTAAAACAATCTCATTCACTAAAAAATAAATAAATAAATATATACTAATAATAATGATTATGAATAAATAAGAGTTGATTAACCAAAGAGACAACAAAGAGAGTAAGATTAAAAACTAAATAAACAGCACAATAAAGTATTTATATGTCCTTCAGTATAGTAGCCTTAGAAACTGTCTTTGAATGTTGATTACAAAGGCACCATATTGTCGCTGTTTTAAATATATATATACACAACTAAACACACACACACAACTCTAGCCTATATTAATGCAACAGTTGGCAAATATAAGATTGCGCATTTTATAAAATGTTATAATCTTTTAAATTTGAAATAAATAAAGTGATATGTTGGTCGTCTAGATTGTAAAACACTTCATCTTTCTCTCTTACTACTGTAACAGGAAAACTATTTGCCATCGTATGAAACATTTCGAAATAAAATTTTCATCAAAAATACATAATTCGAAGTTCCCTGAAAGAAATTATTTTAGTGCACGGTTTCTGTGTGTGTGTGGACAGAATATCTCAAAAACCAAGAAAAGCAGGACAATCAAATTTGCCAAGGATTACTAGAAAAATTTATTGTTTAGAAGGATTCTGGGGGAAAACAACATATCTACTTCCCTCTAAAGTGCCGTTTCAATTCCGCCACTTATATAATATTAACGTCAATTAAACGCTTAGTTGGAATTCCAAATTGGAAAAAAATACGTTGACTATAAATCGACTAGGATAAAATGAAGTAGGCTACCACGGAAAAATATCTCTGATGTTCTGGAGTTCTGTGGACCCATCCACAATAAATAGGTAATGGAACATATAACCGTATTAAGTGGCAAATATAAGAAAAAAAAATCTGGTGTGAAACACTCACACAACTTTCTCTTACTCCAGTTCTCAAAATTATAACTGACAAAGGTTATAGTTTGTACACCAAATTTAATGAAATTTGTCGAAAACTGAAAGAAACTATTCAGTAAAAGCGTACTTCCGGTTTACTGATTTCCTTCAAACTCGGAATTTTGGCCATCTATTTATTTCTAATTAATTTCTTTTGGATGATAGAGTTGTATAATCAAGAATGATGCCACTTTAGAGGAACTGTAACCCTACCCCCTCTCCTAAAAGTGCCCTTAAATGAATTTTCCCAGAGAAATGTTTTATATAAAAGTTGTAGATCTTTGAATGTTTAGTTTATATGTGAAGTTTCAAGAAAATCGTCAGCGCCATTTTTGAGAAAATCGCGAAAAAGAGAAAAAAATCATTTAGTAAAGTGTTAAAACAAAAGCACTTCCGGTTATCCGATTTTCTTTAAACTCGGAATTTCAACAACATATTTAACTCTAATTAACATTATTTAAATGACCGAATTGTGCAATAAACTGAAATAGCCCTTTAGAGGAAAACCTAACCCCACCCCTCCCCCAAAAGTGCCCTTAAATGAATTTTCCCGAGAAATGTTTTCAAATAAAAGTTGTAGCTCTTGTATGTGAAGTTGATGTACCAAGTTTAAAGAAAATCGTCGGAGCCATTTTTGAGAAAATCGCAAAAACGTAAAAAAAAAAGCAACTAGTAAAGTGGTACTTCCGGTTGTGGAATTTTGACAGATAACGTACTGTCAGATCCCATGGTGATACCTAAACGGAATATCAAGTTTCAACTTTCTACGGTTTTTCGTTTTTGAGCTATGCTGTTCACATAACACACACACAGACCATTTGCTAAAAACCACTTTTTTGGACTCAGGGGACCTCGTAGAAAGCGATATTTCCGGTGAAAACTCAATATCGAAAATTTGGGACGATTACAATACTTCCTCTTACTAGGAGTAAGAGAAAGTAAAAGTGTATCAACTAAATTTGCTCTGTGCAAGTCTATGTTATCACACTGTTTTTGACAAAAAACATCCTGATGATAGGTGAACGCCTGAAACCGATCGATGACTACAAAAAGAAGCAAACTATCACGCAAAAATATCTCTAATATTCATTATTCAATTTAAAATTTACAAATTTTTGTTGGAAATTGGCATTTTCACAACTCATAGAAAAATACATAAGTATTTCTAATATAAAATAATTTCGTAATATGTATGTAAGTTTTATATTATGTTAAAAAAAAAAATTTGGTATAAACACTCACACAACTTTCTTTTACCCCTATTTTATTTGATTGTAATATTAGTGTAGAACAATTCCTAGTGCCCCTATTAGCTCTACATAAAACGGAAATCGCAGTCGTTTTCGAGAAAAATAAAAAAAAAAAAAAAAAAAAAACACTCAAAAAACTCATTCTCTAAAATCGCACTTCCGGTTAACCGGATTTTCTTCAAATTTGGAATTCTAGCAATGTTTGTAATGTATATTAATATTATGTAAGTGCTAAAACCGTATATTATATTGAAGTGATACGTTAGAGGAAGTATAACGCTACTGTTTCCCTAGAACCCCCCCCCCAAAATCAATTTTACCAGGAGATAGTTTCCAGGACGTGATAGGTAATTATGTGTGTAGATAGTCTACGAAGTTACGAAGAAAAATAGTTGGAGCCTATTTTGAGAAAACTCACGAAAATATGAAGAAAAAAAAACTTTCAATGAAGTCGTATTTCCGGTTGATAGATTTTGCTAGAAATCTTCATGTCTGATACTATGGTAGTGCCTAAACGGAATACCAAATTTGAGCTTCCTGCGACTTTTCGTTTTTCAGATATTTTGTGAACACACACACACAGACCATTCGCTTTAAAAAATTTTTTCGCATTCAAACTATCCATATTTCGAAAATCAGGCCCGATCTTGCTCTAGGAAGAGGAAGTAAAAAAATCATTGGAGCTGCTTTCGAGAAAATCGTAAAAAAAAAATTCAGTAAAATGGATGTTACGGTTGATGAATTATGACCAAACCGTCGGGTCTCAAATCCCTTGTTGAAACGTACATCGAGTTTGAACTTGCTGAGACACACACACACACACGCACAACATTGCTAAACAAACAGTTTCTTTAAAACAACGATTTTTTTAAAAAAAATTTGAATTCAATTTCCAAATTTCGACATGATCACATTAATTTTCAAATAGCGGTGAGTGTGATTAATTGCAATGAAAATAACAAAAATGGTTATTGCAATGTATTACGTTCAAACAAAATGAGCAATGCGCTTCATATTTCTTACATTGAGAGGTGAGACAAAGAGAGAATGTTCGGAATAGTGGTGGGGATAGATAGAATTATACACAAATAATAAAAGAACGTTGGCCATAGACTCCAGGTAAAACCGGCCCGACCTAGAAAAAAAAAAAACCCTTCCCAGATTGGATACTGCGAAAATAACAGTTAATTTTTTGTTGAATGTTCGTTTCTTAACACTAAAATACCGCCTATAATGCAGCAAATAAAATTTTTTAATGTTTTGACATTTTGCCATAAACACTTAATAAGTTTTATAGAATAATTGTTTATTATTTTTATTGCATATCACTCTGTACAACTTCTTGAAGAAATTTTAGACACCAAATGAACTAAAATATTCTCTAAATTCAATAACAAATGAAAAAATAAAGTCACTTGGAGAAACATTCAAACGTATTCTCTTAATACAGTTACCAATGGAATTATAAACAAAGTTAGTCACTCTTAAGCCTCGTTCAACATTTTTCAAGTAGCTTAAATGCAAGTGGCTTGATTTGACGAAATTGAAAGATGTGAACTGTGTTTCAAGTTGACTTCAAATCAAGAAACAGCTTGCTTTCAAGTTGCAAGTGAAGTTGAAACCCTTCTACTTTTTACTTGACTTGAAACAAGTCGAAAACTTGAATTCATGGGAAAAAACGCGCGAATAGAGTTTATCAGCTGTTTTTAAGCGCGTTAAATTAATAGCTGATTGTTTTTGCTAGTATATTGGGAATTGACAACCAAAAAACGATAGGAAACAAGGAACAAGTTGAATTTTTGGAGATACATGAAGCTCATGAACTCCTGCGGATTACAGGAGTAAATTATCGTGGCAGGGTACTGATTGCTTCCTTAGTTAGTGATTGAGATTACTCTAATTTATTGTATCACTAACACCTGAAATCTAACGTCTCAAATCCTCCAGAACCACGTAATACCAATTTTTTCAACATAAAAACATGCTTCAAAAATAAGTCCAAATTATAGAAGAAAAAATCTGGTGTGAAACACTCAAACAACATTCTCTTACTCTAATTCTCAAAATCATAATTGACAAATTTTAAAGTTAGTGTATCAAATTTAATGAAATTCGCCGAAAACTGAAAAACCTGTTCAGTAAAAGCCCACTTCCGGTTTACTAATTTTCTTGAAAGTCGGAATTTTGGCCATTTATTTATTTCTAATTAATTCTGTTTGGATGATAGAATTGTATAATTTCGAAGATAGCACTTAAGAGGCAAACATAACCCCACCCCTTCAACAAAATTACACTAAATGAGTTTACCCGGAGAAATGTTACAAATAATGTTTCGTACTGTGAAAAGTTGTAGCTCCTTATATATGTAGTTCACATACTTAGGTTAAAGAAAATCGTTGGAACCGTTTTATAAAAATGGCAGAACATTAAAAAATGCTTTCCAATAAAAATCCCACTTCCGGTCATCTGATTTTTTTCAAACTCGGAATTTCAAAAACATATTTAATTCTAATTAATATTATTTAGGTGATAGAATTGTGTAATAAACTGAACTAGCACTTTAGAGGAAACCTAACCCCGAACCCTCCCCCAAAAGTGCTCTTAATTGCATTTCATGGAGAAATATTTCAAATAAAAATTGTAGATCTTTGTATATGTAGTTGATATATCAAGTTTGAAGAAAATCGTCCGAGCCATTTTTGACAAAATCGCAAAAATGTAAAAAAAAAAAACTAGTAAAGTGGTACTTCCGGTTGAGGAATTTTGACAGATAACGTAATGTCAGATCCCATGGTGATAGCCAAACGGAATATGAACTTTCTTCAATTTTTCGTTTTTGAGCTATGCTGTTCACATACATACGCGCGCACACACCATTTTCTAAAAACCACTTTTTTTGGACACAGGTGACCTCAAAACCAATATTTCCGGTGAAAACTTGATATCGAAAATTTGACACGATTACAATATTTCCTCTTACTACGAGTAAGAGAAAAACTAATAATGGAGAAGTTTTCTACATAATTCTGAAAAAACTTAGAAATCTCGAAAGTTGTATTTCGGTTAACCGCGATTTGCTTCAAGTGTGGAATTCTAGCAAAACATTTAATGTATAAATATAATGCAATATAAGTGGTAGAGCGGGATACTTCAATGGAAATGGCAATTTAATGGAAAGTTTAACCTGCAGCTATCCACAATCTACCAAAAATTCATTAACTTGGAAAAATGTATCAAAATAAGCCATTAAAGAAAGAGTATCGCCGGTGTATAGTTAGTATATGAAGAAAACTGGTAGTTATTTTCGAAAAATTCGCGTAAACAAAAAAAAAACTATTCAGTAAAATCGCAATTCTGGTGGAAGGATTTTGACCGAAATCTTCGTAGCAGTTGCGGTGGGGGTGGTTCTGCTAAAGCACAATATCAGGTTTCAGCTACTAAGGTTTTAGTTTTTAAAATATTTCATTGACTCACACACCACTACATAATATATAATACCATTTGCTAAAACCCATTCTCAGAGGGTCTCGAAACATGTAATTATGATGTAAAATTCAATTTGGAAAATGTGACATCACCGCAACACTTCCTCTTTATAGCAGTAAGAGAAATTAGTACATTATATATATATAAAATAAATCTTTTTACACTGTTATAAGACACTTTTAATGCAAAAGAAAAATTTCCCAGTGTCCGTTAATAGGTAGTGGGACCGTAGTTGTTACAAAAGTATTGAGGTTTGAAAGGTATGCAACACAACTGCAACTTTTACCAACACAATGGACAAGGCGTAACGATTTATAGAACAACAATCCGCTTTCAGAGCCTTCACATACGTCCTTTGTATCCAATGGACCACTTTTTGGACATCATAAAGATATTCCAACTTTGTCTTCTTTCCATCATCTTTTATAAATTCACCATAACAATCATAAAACTAAAGTCAATACTAAGAATTATTATTATTATTATTTTTAATATAGTTTTTATATTAAGAGATATCATACTGGGAAAATTATATTATGTAATTATTGTTTATAAAACTAATAAGAAGTAAATTTGTAAACAATCGAGCTAGAAATAATTTAAACGATAGAAAAAGAAAAAAAAAACTTTTTTAACAAGAGAGCTATCATTCCCAAGATTAAGGAAGAAACTATGGGGGCCAGCTTGAGAGAAATTAGTAAATAAAGGAAAAACTGGAGGTATATGAACAGGGAATTTAAGCAATGATTTCAAAACTCATGACACAATTATTATGGGTAATCGAAAGTGTTAAAGAGAAAAAAACTTCAAGGAATTTAGAAGAGGTTAGTGTGAAACTAAGTTTGCTCTGTGCGAGTCTGTGTTGTCACACTGTCTAAAAAACGCATCCTGAAGATGGGCGTCGGCCCGAAACTGGTCGATGACCACAAAATGAAGCAGGCTACCACGGAAAATGTCTCTGATGAATTTAGAAGAATTTGCTACGATAAATTATTACGGATTCAAGGTGCAAAATTTCACAAGAATTTTTCTTACTGCAGTTATCCATTCTAATTGATAGAAAGTATGGAAATATAGAAGGTAGGGATTTACTTGTTGATTTTTGAGGCAAAAATCGATCTGAAAGACCACATTGTAGGAGGAAAGGTCATTAGATGTATTTCATTGCGCTATCTGTTATACGAAATGCACTTGTGCTTCTGAATGCTGCAACGCTAATAAACTGCCAAAACATTATAATGCATGATTCCACTACCTACATAATGTTAAAAAGACAACTAAAAATATCACCTAAACTTCCAAGTTTTATGAAAACTTGTCAATAAAAAAAAATAATCAATTCAGCAAGGGGCAGTGTGTGTGCGTTATCGCAACACTTTTCATATAAATACTATCTCCGTTAACTTTCCTCAACTGAAATTATCTTTATCCCAACCGCAATGGCCTTATCCACTAATTAATGCTGAAACGAAGTAAGATAAATTCTTACAAACATCCTAAAAAATGTGAAAATATTCAATGCAAGACTATAAAACCAACTGTGTGCTAAATATATGAAATTATTCTACAACCTCGATTATGTTGGCGATTCAAAGTAACAGAAGATAAGAATTGTACAAAGCAATGGAAGAATCATATAATCTAAAGAATCAAATAAAAACTGGCAAAAGGATTTGTTTTACAGATAAACAGCAATTACCACAAATTAAATTAAATCAAGTTATATTTAGCTCATGTAGTTGTGGACAATTCGGTACCGGATTTTTTTACAATATAGACTTTTACTTCTCAATACTTCAGTCTAGTATGTTAGTTATTTTTAAAATATGTGGAATATAAATATTTGAAAGTCTGTAAATCACATAATATCAGCCATCGATATCTATTACCCCTTCAACCAACATTATTAACCATGGCCATTTGTTGATGTCGTAACAGAAAATTCAATTTTTGAATAAATTTCATTTTTATCATTTTTAAAAAAAAGTATTTCACATTAATTAGCAGTACCATCAGAATTGCTTTTCTTAATAACTAATTTGACTTCATATAATACACAAGTGAAAAGCTAGGTGTGGCGAAAACAAAAAAACTTAATGGAACAGACAAATTTTTTGTAACGTCATTTTGATTGTACATCACTTGAAATGGAAGTAACATAGTAAACAAATGGACCTCAAGAGAATACAAACAAATATTAATTTTTTTTACAAATATATAGTTACTGAAAATCTTTTTCAGTTTTTACATTTTGTAGGAAATCTCTTAAAAATTCTAAATAAGAATTTAAAAAAAAAATACTTATATAAAATTCAAATAAAGAAAAAAAACGATTTATGCACAGCTAGGAATGGAATGTCAGTTAAAAAAAATGCAAACATGCCAGGTAATTATAAACCACACCTGGTAGACCTGGCTGTGTGGGTGTATTAAAGGAACTTATTATATCTATACCCAGTTCATCTCCTAACTAATAGTATCTACCAATATACACGTTTAATTGAATATTATTAAAATATTGAATAGTATTAAAATTACAAAAACAATGACTAACATCAATTTTATATTTAAAATAAAATTAACGTATTACTAATTAAACAGAGATTTCTTAAAGAACGTAAAAAATTTAGGTTATAAATGGTATTCTTCTCAGAAAATGAAATTTTCTATAAACACAACTCTAAACTAGGCGTAAGAGAAAGTAAAAAAGAAGAAAAATACATACTAAATACTTGTGAACATACTATGCCATATATATATATTGTAAAAGTATACACAGACTGAAAGTTTCGGTGCTGAAAATACGTTAAACCGAACTCGAACCGTTTTAACTCTGACCACGAATTTGGTAGTTTGACATGGAAAAAATAATCATTACTTTACTTAACTTAAAAGATATTAATAATAACTTTATTATTGAAGTTTGTTTTGTAGAACAAAAAAATTTATTTCATAAACGGAAATAAAAAACAAAAACTAAAGCACAGTTCTGGTTGGAGAAATAATGAAATTAAAATGGCAATGTTAAATAAAAATTTATTCGAGATTAGTTTCTGAATTTTTTTTTATTTAATAATGGTATAAAAACTAAAAAAAAAATTATTCTGTATAATTTAAAACGAAAAAGAAGAAAAAATATTGAAGTATGTATAAAGGAAAGAAGGTTCTAAATAAATAGGTTTGGGTCGAGTTATGGCTAACCTGTTCATTATTCAGGATATGGCTGTTGCTAACAACATATGACGAATAAAACTTTTGGTAAACAATTGGATAAAAATGCTGCTACATTTCTTTCAGAAAAAGAAGTTTCCTTCAGTGAACAAATTAATTACATTTTTTATCTACCCAAGGGTATAAAATAAAATTTACAATAATCTACAAAAATATTATAACTTCATACCTGTATTGTATTGTATCCAAGGCGAACAAAAATATGGAGATAATAAATAGAAATAAAAAATATGGCACAAGCACAAACACTTTTTTAAAAATAAATAAATAATAAATGAAATAAATAAAATTAAAATTTAAAGAAATAAAAATGTATATATTTGTTGACACTATTTATCTAAAATCCTCGTATCTACTACACTCACAGACAGTTAGTGGCCAACTGACTTGTTGGATGTCTTGGAATGTAACCGCCTTTTAGTACAGAGTATGACCGCTAGTGGCGCTGAGTTCAGCATATTGTACTATTTACACTTTTATAACCCCACCTTTCTTTCGAACCATTTCGCTCTCTTTTTAACCTTCACTATTGTATTACCTCTTTCAGAGGCAGGTCTGTTCCTGTAAATACCAATAATAACCAGCAAATAAAAACCTTATTCCTTTGTATAAACAAGATTTTGTGCAATGCAAAAATCATATCACAACCAGATTTTACTTTTACGTTGCATTCAAGGCAATTACATTTAAAAGGCTACAAGAACTACTAAAAGTTATTATCATTAAAAATCTTGGAATAACAGAACACGAAAGCCTATTCTTCTTCCCAAGAAAATTAATTTCAGAGGAGATTTTCGGAAGGCTGTAAAATTTGTCAAATTTTAAAGAGCCATTTCAATATATTGTACGATTGCACGTAAATATAATACTTTGCTGAAATGAATGTGTTTTTTACAAATTTAAATTTTGAATAATATTTGTAAAATTGGAAGTAAAGAAATATCAATCTCGCAGAAAGTTTAACATAAGTTTTTTAGGGGGGATTTTCTCCGGAGGTAGCATACTTATTTTTGCTGTTCCTAACCGGTTTCGGATTCTCATACATCGTCAGAGTAAGGCTCTATCAATACGTCTAGAGAGTTGACTATAAGTTAATGTTTTTGCCACGCTCCACACAAGTTGATCAATACGAATTGGTACTTGTTGTGGTTGCAGTGTATCAACTAAATTTGTTCTATGCAAGTCTATATTATCACACTGTTTTGACAAAACCATCTTGATGATAGGCTAACGCCCAAAACCGGTCAATGACCACAAAAAAAAACAGGCTATCACGTAAAATATCTCTGACGATGACTGAGAATCCCAAACCGACCTGGAATAATAGAAATAAGCTTGATACGACGTATAAAATCCCAGATGTTATTCAGCATTGCGGACTTAATGCTAATGGAGTACTACCTTTTTAGTTATTGTGGTTGGTTCTGTAGAGCTGGAAAGCATCGGAGATATTTTCCGTGATAGCCTGCGTATGCTTATGTTTTTTATGGTCATCGACCGGTTTCGGGCGTTCGCACAACATCAGGATGTTTTTGTCAAAACAGTTTGATAACACAGACTTGCACAAAGTAAATTTGGTTGTTACACTAAATAAAGGACCAACTAAATTATGTGCGTACCAACTAAATTATGTGCGTACCAACTAAATTACTGACTAAATCATTGAGTGTATCAACCAAATTTGCCAAAATGACAAAAACATCCAGATGATCGGCGAACGCCCGAAACCGGTTGATGTCCACAAAAAAAAAAGAAGCAGGCTATCACGGAAAATATATCTGATACCACTCATTTTTATCTCAAACATAATAACTGTCATGTATTTTTGTCAAGATCCTACAGATAGTTCTTTAGCTGTGGCGTTAAACTCCACGATCAACTAACCCTCGCTTTTGTTAGTTATCTTCTCATCAAATTGCTTTTAGGTTCTTGGAGGCAGTGGTTTGGAGATGGCTAAGTTGTGGCACTTTGGTTTAGGACACACCCCTAGTCATAGCCTGAAAATAAATACCTACCAGAGAAAAATCAGTCTTTTTAGGAGAGGCATGAAATCGTTTTGTAATGTCTAGAAAGCCTCAGATCTTACTCTTTTAAAAAAAAAAAAGAAAAAAGAAGAAGTCATTTTCCTCAAATTGTGGAACACAAAAGAATTCATCATGACATGAGTTATATTTAATGAGCTATTACAACCGATCCTCCCTCGTTATAGTTAAGTGCAGAGTATGCACTTTTAAAATCTTTCTGTTTAAAACCAATTCAAGTTCATATAAAGAGAACGGAGAAAGAAAGTACATTTAAATTTATAACTTGATTTTTTGCACAAAAAAAAAACTTTTAAAAATTAATTTCTTTTCTACAAATATCCAAGATTTAAAATATTTACTGTATAAAAATAATATTATTCGGAATCTTATTGGTTGATCACTTAGAGTGAAATTATTCAAATCTCTTGAATCTCAATAAGAATGGAGAAAGGAAATTTCAAAATATATTGTATGTAACGCTTTAGTCAAGTGTTTAAACTGATTTGTTGAATAAAATCTTTAATGTAATATTGAACTAAATGCAATTTTTTTTTTTTTACATTTCAAATAAAAGTGATAAAAAAAAATTTCGTTTTAGTTGAGTTGAGTATTTATAAACAAGTAAATTGTATTTAATGATAAATTTAAGCATTCTGATTGCCACATGTCGATTACCACTCCGTTCATGCCATTTTTAGTTTCATTTCCTGGTAGTGGTAAAACTAACAATTAAATATTAGAATTTAAGTTGGCTTGAATGCAGCATTTTTTACTATTAAAAAACTGCCACAGAAACTATGTAAATAAGATGTTGTGGGTGAAATTACTAACAGTCTAATATACGAATATTATATGGAATAAAAATATATATTAACATTTAATTATAATTTAACTGCAACTTAATTTATTAGTTAAATATGGTTATGCAGACAATTTTAAAAATTTTAAGAGTGAATTGAACGAACTTATAGAAAAGTAGCTGTAATTACATAACCATGCACATTTGCCGAATTGTGCATTTTTTTTTTTTTTTTTTAATTTTTTTCAGACAAAATCGGGATTCAGTATTGAAAAATTATCATTAGATAATAAATTGTATGAACTAAATTGCTGGACAAAAGTATTGCATAAAATTTCAAAATATTATAATTTGAAGTTGAATGGTATTTTCGTATTTTTTTTTTTTTTATGGATTCATGTCGTTGAACTCTAATCCAAAGGAAAAAAAGATTAACAACCAAAATTTAAGAAAAACCTGGTTGTATTACACAGAAAAAAAAATAAAGCTCAAAAAAAAAAAACTGTAAAATTCAAAATTAAAATGGTTCTTATTTTTGTTATCACTTCTTCATTTTTTTTTTCAACAGTATTTAATGATACCTCCTCTTGCTCTGATAACTAAAGCAAGCCTCCTTGGAATAGAAGACATTAAATTTTAGATAATCTCTTGAGAAATCTCATTCCATTCTTTAATAATTGCTGTACTAGCTCCCTGAGAGTGCTAGGGACAATCAGGCGAAGTCTCAGCCGTCTTCCAATTGTGTTCCAAAGGTGTTCTATCGGATTTAGGTCTGGACTTCTCGTTGGCGAAATCAAGCGTCGAATCCCAACATCCTGTAGGTACTCAAGGACAACTCGAGCAGTGTGACATCTGGCATTGCCCTGCATTAATAGAAAATCATCACCAACTCTTTCAGAAATTGGCACAACATATCGCTGAAGAACCTCTTCACTCACGATATGTAAGTCTGTAAGTCCGTCAAAACTTATGCCTTCCCAAACCAATCCACCAAAAGCCACTCTTGGAGAAATGTTAGCCTCTGCATATCTCTCAACTTGACGCCTCCAAACTCTCATCCTTCCATCTGGAGAATGTATGTTGAATCTCGACTCATCTGTGAATAAAACACGTCTCCAATCCTCAGTTGTCCAATTCACATGTTCTCGTGAATAAGGCAGTCTGGCGACTCTATGTGCTCTGGTGAGAAGAGGGCCAGTAGCGGGTTTCCTGGAAGCCAAGTTTGCTTCATTTAACCTTCTTCTGACAGTCCTACTTGAAATATGGACATTACGGACATCAGCGATCAAGTGACGTAATTGATTGCTAGTGACGAACCTGTTCCTTAACACATTCACATGAATAAAATCTCCCATCTAACCGAGTTGTACTTCTGGGACGGCCCGTGGCAGGTCTTCGGGAGTATCTCCCAGTCTCCCTGTAGCGCAATAACATTCTTGAAACAGTGGATTAGTTCATTCCTAGTCTCTGAGCAATAATTGACTGCTTAACTCCTTCTCCATGCAATGTTACTACACGAACTGATATTTTTTCAGAATAATTTCCTTCATGAGACATTTAATGTTTTAAAAAATGGAAACAATCTATTTAAAAAAAAAAAACTGATAACAAAAAACACTAAAGAAAACTTTGTAAGAGAAAGTAATTACACAGAGGCAATGAAATGACTTACTGGGATGTTTTGTGTTTACAAGGTTTTGAACAGATTATTTGTTATAAAAACATAAATAAATTGGTTTTATCTTGTTCTCCATTGGGTCAGAGTTTATTTAAAAATGAATCCATAAAAAAAACAAAAGAAAAACAAATGTATTATCATCAAAGAAAACATTTTGAAATTTTATGCAATACTTTTGTCCAACATTTTATTTACCAACAAAATGAATTTTCTCTCTTTATTTTTGCTAAATTACAGAAGAATGTTGTTAGAAATTGAATATTACAAAGATTAATGGCCTGATCCGCGCATTCCAGAAGGGCAAACCAATAAAGTAATAATAATAATAATAATAATGAATCATATAAACGACTTTCTTTTAGTGCTACTCTCACAACAAACATTTTCTGATTAAAATTCAATTTCAAAATGTGATACGATCACATGATGATTTTAAGAGAATAGAAAAAGCAATCTGTGTTGTGTCATCACGGTGAGGTATTTCAATCTTTTTTGAGATTTTGATTTTGTTACCAGTTTCTTTCATTTTATGGGCATCATTTGGCATCACAAATTCACTCATTTGAATGGTTCTAGTTAACAAATTAATACCTACTCACTGCTTCCCAGAATTCTTAAAATATGAACGATTGTCTGAAACAGGTAGATGATAACAAAAAGAAGCAGAGTTATTATGGAATTAATCCTAAGTATATGTTTTCCAGCACTGTAGGATTCACATATCCAAATACTCAAGTTCCAGCATTGCAGATCCATCCATTTAATATTTCATTATTTCTCTAGTTATGGCAGACTTTCGATATTTGTTAAAATGATAAAAAATATGATATATACATTGACAAAATATTGGCATAAATACCTTTTTTTATAATGTTTTCTTATTTCCATTTTTTCTTTTTTTTTTTTTTTAAAAAAAAGCATCAGCGGTTTCTTACCTGAAACAATAGAAAAAAAATAAATTGTAGAAGAAAAATTAATTAATTTTGAAGATTTATTATTAATATACAGAATGACAATATTTTAACTTACATCACACACTTGTTTTGGAAAGTTACAACTTTGTAAACTGCATAAAAGAAAGTTGTTGTGTGAGTGTTTCACGCCAATTTTTTTTTTTTTTTTTTTTACATTTCTACAGTATTCTCGATAAAGATTCTTTGAATCTGATATAGTAAGTATATACTTTTTTTGCAATTTTTTTCGAGAAATAGATTGTAGGAGGGGTTCTGGGGAAGGTAGAAGAAGATCAAGTTTTTATTTTTTGTCGTTTTTTTTTAGGTATGTACGAGGTGTGTAAATTAAGTAATGAGACTGATTTTCTAGTGTTCGATCTGGCAACACTGGAGACACGGCGCATGCGTGGTAGGGCAAGTAAACATCTGATACACGTCCAGTGCAAATTTGAAAATGCTAGAGTTGTTGCACCGTCCGTATTGACTTTTTTTTGTGAGCAAGGTTTTTTTCAGTGCGTTTTAAAAATGAGTGACATCAATTACGAGCAACGTTGTGCTATCAAGTTTTGCTTCAGACCTGGGCACAGTGCAACGGAAACGTTTGAAAAACTGTACCAGGCCTATGAAGACAATGTTTTGTCGAGAGCATAGGTTTTTAGGTGGTTTAAGTCGTTTGCAGAAGGAAGGGAATCATCAATTGAAGACGAGCCTCGCAGCGGAAGCCCTTCATCTTCAAGAACCGACGAAAATGTTGGCAGAATCCGCGATCTCGTGCGTTCAGATCGTCGTTTGACAGTCCGAATGATCGGCGAAGAGTTGAATTTGATTCACACAACCGTTCATCAAATTTTGACTAATGAATTGGGGATGAGAAAAATTGGTGCAAAAATGGTTCCGAAAAATAGTAGTAGAAAAATAGTATTTGGCCAGTAATAACATTCCTGTGGCTCCTCAGCCTCCTTATTCACCCGACTGAGCCCATGTGACTTTTTTTGTTCCCCAAATTGAAAAATCACCTCAAGGGACGTCATTTTGGAACATTGGAGAATATTCAAACAGTCGTAACCGACCAACTGAAGTCTATTCCAGTATCCCAGTTCCAGCACTGCTATGACGAATGGAAGAATGGTCTTCAGCGTTGTGTGGCTTCCCAAGGTAGTTACTTTGAAGGGGACATTGTTGAATTGTAATTTTATTTGAATAAAAAAAGATAAAAAATCTGTCTCATTACTTAATTTACACACCTCGTATATACATCTGTGGTGGATATTTGGATTAGAAGATAAATAATTTGGGTTCGGTACAGTTAGACTTACTGAACACTGTTTATATTAACTGCGAATAATAAACACTGCAAGGATTTTACACTGTAATATTTTAGAGTGAGAGTATGATAGCGTGAACGGAGAATGGCAGACTGGCTACCAGAGTGACGGTGTGAGAAATGAACAATTGTTCGAAACAGATAAGATGATCACGAAAAAGAAGCAATCATAATGGAATTAATCCTAAGTATATGTTTTCCCACACTGTAGGCCCATTCACAGATACTTGCTTCACACCGTCATCACAAATTCAATTTCAAAATGTGATTGATGATCATATGTATTTCTCTTCCTGCTATACCCACTCTGATTTATAACATATGTAAATATAATATTTTTACATTTATATGTTAAATACAAAAAATATTATGTTAATGGTTGACCAGTGACTCAATGATGATTCTGGACTCTTTTTATACAGGCGGCTGGACAAGCCCCTACTCTCTTCAACTTCTCCTTCCAGTTCCAAGACACTCCATGGATTGCCCCCTTTATGAGCTTGAGGAAGAAATTTAGTGAATTTGAGAAGGGGAGTGATTAGGTCCTGATTCTATCCATTACATCAATTTTTTTTTTGTTATTGTATTTTGAAAGATGAACATCATCAATCATTCTTTGCACCTGCTTTATATTAAATATAAACTTTGTCTTACAATAAAACCCTATATATTATATTATTGGGAACAAAGGAACTCTAATAAAATAAAAAAAAGTAACAAAATAGTATCTTAAACTTTTTATTTGAATTCAACGCTACTTTATTCTCTTATTTTTGCAAAATCATTAGCAAAGTCATAAATACATTATTTTCTTAATTCTGAATGTGTAATATTTACATTTATCCTAGTAAGTACATTCATCCTTATAAATACATTCATCCTTATAAAAAAAAAACAACAAAAAACATGCAGTCTTATAAATACATTCATCCTTATAAACCATTCATCCTCATAAATACATTCATCCTTACAAACACATTCATCCTTATAAATACATTCATCCTTATTCATTACAACATCGGGGATGATGTATTAGTAAATCTAATTTAACTCAACCTAAGTTTTTCTTTTCTGACCACCTAAAAACATTTGCTCTGCATGTAATATTGAAGCCGGTTAAATTTAATAAAAAGTCCAAGGATTCTGAAGGAAATTAATGAAACAGTAATAACTACGTAAACTCCAGTAAGAGAAAGTCGTGTGAATATTTCACACCAGATTTTTTTTTTACTTTTTCAGATTTCTGTAAGAGATTTCAATATCAGTATTCACCGGACTACACGTTTTGAGGTCCTTGAAAAAAAAAGAAGGATTTTTTATAAATTGGTTGACAGAGGACACAATTAGTAAACGTGTGATTTTTTTAATCGGTAAGAAATATCAGCGTTCAAAAATTAAAGCAAACTATCTGTTGTTTATTCCAAATAAGGGATATATATTTAACATTAGTACAAATTCTTATTCATTTCTTGTTTTTCTCTGTTGATGAAGGATTGGCAGGTCAACTTTTTTATTTTATTTTATTTTATTTACTTTATTAACGTTACAATACTGACAATTTTGGTAATTATGATAGAGCAGAGTTGTTTCTAAGCAAAGTTATATAATTTGTTACAAAAAAGAGAAGAAAACTGTATAAACAAAATATTTTATAACATTTATGGAAGCATGGACTGCATTCGACCAGTCAATATATCACTATCATCTCTTCTAAAATCTGCTAGAAGGATTGTTGTACTCCATTTTTGATCTTTAAGAAGCAACTTTTATGTTTATAAAAAAAGCCCAATCCAAAACACTAGAGAGGTATTATTTTTTTTTTTTTTTTTTTTTTTTTTCCGGCGCATCGACTACGATGGTCATTAGCGCCTCTAGTCAATAAACCTCTCTCGTTCTATGGCCACTCGAGCTGGGATGGCACATCCTAACCTGTGTGACTTCCACGCACTACACCTTGCTCAGCAAGGCAGGATGGAGCCATAGGTGTTCGAAGATCTACCCACACATCCCCTCTTATATCATCGATCTAGTCGACGAGGGGGAGTGTGGGTTTATTGTTTGTGCCATCCCTTATTTTATTAACAACTGGGGTAGATTCTAATGTCAGAAACCTTACTGTTTAATTATAAAACCAAGTATATAAAAAGTTTAAACTGACTTTGTTAATTGATAATTTATTATAATACAATATGATATCGCGTAGGAGGCTATTTACTATACATATTCGATGTGTAGTACTTTAAACTAATGTTCCTACACATCCTGAAATGATCAAAACTAATGTAACTTAAAGCTATGGGGTTGAAATACTTTTAAAAATTTCTTTCAACCCCTGATAAAAGAAAACCTATTCTAAGCATTCATGCTAACATCCTCGCCAATAAATACTTTCATACTATTAAAAAACCATTCACGCGAATAAATACTTTCTTGCCAATAAATACATTCAAACTAATAAAACACATTCACGCTAATAAATACATTTTCGCTAATAAATACATTCATGCTAATGATTCATTCATACAACGCATTCACACATGGGGAAAGTACTCGATATTCCTTTCCCCTTTGTAATAAAGAAACTAACCTAACTGGGTGAAGTACTCGATATTCCTTCACCCAAATTCACCTAACCAAGTACTAACCTAAATTTTACTATAGACATTTATAGATCTTAAATAAGCAAATAGCCTCCTTATGTAAGGAGAACCCTCTTGAAGAATAGTGCGCTTGTCATGTGGCAGGCCTGCTCTTTCTCTCAGTGCATGCAGAGCCTGACACCCTTCCAACACGTGCGCCACTGTTAACCTTTCTCGGCATCGAGGGCACCTAGGTCTTCTTTCACCAATAAGGAGGTGCCCATGGGTCACACGTGTATGACCAATCCTAAGCCTCGTCAGAATTACTGATTCATGCCGCGGGTAATCCTCGACTATAGCATTTTTCACACGTGGTTTAATTTCTTTCAGTTTTTCATTTATGTTGTCCCACTGTGCTTGCCATTTTTTATTTATAATATTTTTCATATAAATTTGTATGTCAGTGGGACGGACAGGAGTGACACCTTCATTATTTGCCAAGGCAGCTGCTTTTGCAGCCTTGTCCGCCTTTTCATTACCGGACACTCAGATATGGCCCGGCACCCAGGCAAGTGTCACCCCCTGGCCACGTGTGCGTAGCTGCTGCAGTAATTTGTAAATATTAATGACCATTGGGTCTGTCGAGAATTTATCCCGGAGAGCCGTTAATACACTTAGTGAATCCGTCAATATTATTGCTTTCGTATAATTGTTATTTTTGATTAACTCTATGGCCTGGGAGATTGCGTACATTTCAGCTGTGTACACGGTTGTATACCGAGGGAGTGTCCAACTAAGGGTGACTCCCTCTGTGTACACAGCGCTACCAACGCCGTCGCCTATCTTCGACCCGTCTGTAAAGACAGGCCGGGAATCTTGATATAAATTTAGAAGTTCTAATAATTTTTGTCTATAGACGACGGGTGATGTTTCATCTTTTTTATGTATTGCCAGGCCTAAGCGGACGCTTGCGGAGGGTAATGACCAGGGAGGAAAAGGCGCGAAACCCCAACCCACCACTCGGCCCAATTCTATTCCCTCCGCATCTAATATTTCTTTAGCCCGGACCCCAAGGGGTCGCGTCCGCGAGCGTTGTAAACGAAACTCTTCATCATGTTGGCTCTCGAATATGGTGTGAAACAAAGGATGAAACCTTTTACCCCATATTCCGGCGATGTAGGACAGGGTCAGCTGCTCTCTTCTAAGTTGAGGAGGCAGCATACCCGACTCTACGTAGAGGCTCTGTAGTGGACTGGTTCGGAAGGCGCCTGTGAACAATCTAATTCCTTCATTATAAACTCTGTCTAGTAATTGCAGGCGTGACTTGCGCGCAGAACTGTATATTGGGGCTCCGTATTCCAGCTTGGAACGGGTAATCATGATGAAAATGCGCTTTAATATTTCGCGCTCTGTTCCCCATCTATACTTTCCTAAGAATTTCAAAATGTCGAGGGTTCTCCTTGCTTTCTTATAGGTATATTCTATGTGATCCTGCCAGGACAACTTAGTATCAAATATAAGGCCAAGGAAGCGAACGTTTTGTTTGTACTCGATTGGTGTGCCATTTAAATATAGTGTTGGAGTTGTATGCTCATTTCTCAGTCTGCAAAAATGAAGGCACACCGTTTTGGTTTCCGAAAATTTAAATCCGTTCCTTGTTGCCTCATCAGTCACTCTATCTATTGCTAGTTGTAGGGTTTCTCCGACCTCGCCTAGGTTATTACCTGATAAGTAAATGGCAAGGTCGTCTACATATAAAGATACTTTTAATTGTTCACCTACAACTTCAGCTAAGCAATTAACCGCCATCGTAAAGAGAGTTACACTTAATACCGATCCCTGAGGGATTCCGTTCTCTTGAAAATACGGTTCTGATAGGACCGATCCCAGCCGCACTCGGAACCTCCGCGATTCTAAAAAACTCTGGAGGAACCTCGGCAATTTACCCCTCAATCCCCATTCGTGACACTTCCGCAGAATCGCATATCTCCACGTCGTATCATAAGCCTTCTCGAGGTCAAAGAACACGGCCAGCACGTGCTCCCTACGCATAAATGCGTTTTGCACGTAGACCTCAAGGTGGCCAACCTGATCCAACGTGGAACGGTATTTGCGGAATCCTGCTTGATGCTGGCTGTAAAGTCCTCTCGTCTCCAAAATGTATGTTAGTCTATAATTGATTATTGATTCGAGGACCTTACTCAAGCAAGTGGTCAATGAAATAGGTCTATAACTGGAGGGGTTACTGGGATCTTTGCCTTCTTTAGGGACCGGTATAATAATAGCTTCCCGCCAACCATCAGGGTATTGGCCGGTTTCCCATATACTATTATATAAACGAAGAAGGGCTTCTTTACCCACCGCATTCAAGTTTGTTATCATAGCATATGGGATTCCGTCCACTCCTGGAGCAGAATCTCTAGTCTTTTTTAACGCGTGCTCAAATTCTTCCATGGTTAGCGGTTCATTATATGTTTCAGTGATGGCAGTTTCAAAGTTGAGTGACTGTTGCTCCGCGTCACCTTTTCGCCGAAGGAATTCGGCCGAGTAACCCTGTGAACCGGACACTTTTGCAAAGTGTCTGGCAAAGGCCTCGGCCACATCTTGTGGCTCGGTGACAACGACATCATTAACTCTTAGGATTGGTATCGACGGTGTTTTACGGCCACCAGAGAGGGCTCTTACCTTATCCCACACCTCCTTTAGTGTTGAGGATGTAGAAATCTTTGACACGAAGGAGGTGAGGGTTGTCTTTTTTGCTTCTCTGATTGTACGCCTCTCCCTGGCTCTTAGTTTTTTAAAATCTATTAAATTTTCTTCCGTCGGATACCTTTTGAATTTATTTAGGGCCCGCTTCTTGGCTGCATTGGCAATTCTACATTCCGGAGTCCACCAGGGGACGGGAGATCTTACGACTCTTCCGCCTACCCGCGGTATGGAATCCCCGGCTGCTCGTATTAGCGCTTCCATGAAATTGTTTGCATCGAGAGTGACATCTCCTGTAAAAGAGGGAGTCACTACTCTAGCGGAATAAGCGGGCCAATTTGCTCTTTTGATGTCGTACCTCCAGGGAATTATAAATTCTGACCTAGAGATGGAGCTTGATACTAAGATTGGATAGTGGTCACTATGATATAATTCATTTAATGTGGTCCATTCCAAGCGAACTGCAATGGTGGGTGTTGCAACACTCAGGTCAATAGCACTGAAGCTTCCTGAATGTGCATTAAAGTGTGTTGCTTCACCACTGTTGAGGAGCATCAAGTTAGCATTATCTATAATCTCCTCAAGAGTTCTGCCTCGAGCATCGGTTCTAGCTGATCCCCACCAGGTGTTGTAAGAATTAAAATCTCCCATCAACAACACCGGGGCAGGGAGCTGCGAGAGCAGGTTCTCCAGATCACCTCTCCGCCAGAATATATCTGGCAGGTAGATACTTGCTAAGGTGATCTGCAGTGGTGCAGTTAGACGCACGGCAACGGCTTGTAAATTAGTTTGAAGGGGTAGCCGTCTGCTGGGGATATTGTCCCGTACGCAAACGGCCACACCACCGTGCGCTCTTCCACCTGGGGCAGGTTGCACCTCTTTGCCATATACGACATATCCAGGGATTCGAATAAGTTGTCCCGGGCGAATCTTCGTTTCTTGGAGGCACAACCCAAATGGACGGTGTTCCGCCACCATTCGGCGTAACCCTTCCACATTATTCATGAAGCCCCGCATGTTCCATTGAATGATGGACTCACACATGTTGATCTTTAGTAGTGACCACGAATGGCAGGATATTTCTAATACATATACCTTTAATTAAAAAATTTTCCCAAGAGTATTTATGTAATTGCGTAGATATATGGATACCGAATTCATAATTATTGTTATTATTATTATCATTATTATTACTATTTATTTATTTTATTTATTCAGTGGCAAATTTTGTCCTGGGCTTGCCTTTTGGCCAGCCTTTTTTCCTTCTTCTGGGAGGGTGGTCGGAAGTGCTTCCACCCTCCGATTCAGAGGCCTCAATGTCCGTCCCCTGCAGCTTCCATTGCTGCTTCGGAGAGCGGACACCCCGGCCAGAGGTCAGTTCTTTAGCCGACTTGATGCTTCCCCCCCTCGCAATTAAAATTGGTGGGGGTGGCAACATCAGTCCACTAATCCTTTTCCTCCTAGGGGAGCGTTTTGGTGGATTAACCACCTTCCACTCCCCTTCGGAGGAGACTGTTTTCTTAGGTGGGAGTGATCCCACCTTTGTGTCACTCCCACTATCTGTGGGAGTGATTGTTGGTAGCCTTTCAGCTACCGGTGCTCTTTGAGGAGCATTTTGTTTGGGTGGTGGGTTTTCTCCCACCTTTACAATAGTTCCCCTCATGGCCGGGGAGGAGCCATTTATTGATTGCCCCTGATTATTTAAAGGGGCAGGGATAAAATTTGCCACTGACGGGGGTGCCTTCATTTTCTCTGCATAAGAAACTTCTTTCGTCACATAATATTTACTTTCAACAATTGCCTTTGCCTCATGATAAGGCAATTGTTGAAGAGTTTTTACTTTCTGAATTTCCTTCTCTTTTGTTAAAATCGGGCACCCCGAGGATCTGGCATTATGTTCACCGCCACAATTTACGCAAATTATAGGCGGTGTGCATTCACCTTCATGTTTTATTTTCCCAAATATACACACCGCTTCTGTAGCCTTACACCTGGTGGAAGTGTGCCCAAACCTTTGACATTGGAAACACCTCATGGGTGAAGGTATGTACGGGCGCACTTTCAACTTGTAAAAGGCAGCGTCTACCATTTGTGGCGGCTTTGGGCGGTCAAATGTGAGGATAAGGGAGGCAGTATCCACTAAGGATCCTTCCTGCCGCCGCTTAATCCGTCTTACCTCCACCACGCCCTGGTCTGCCAGACCCTCTTTTATATCATCCAAACTGCTGTTTAAGAAGTCCCGACAAGTGATCACACCTTGAGAGGTATTTAACCGCTTGTGAGGACCAGCTTCTAAATCGGCATCCATATACTTCTGTAAGTTTAAGATGGCCCTTACCTGGATGCGACTGTCCGCTTCAATACAGATAGAGCCATCGTTAAGCTTCCTAATACTCTTGGTTTTTCCCAAAGTACTTTTAATGAATTTGAACAGTTTAAAGGAGCATTCGTTCGTGAATGAACCTTCCTTCTTTTTAACAACAAAAAATCTACCCCAGTTGTCTTCATCAAAATCAATAAATTTATTTCCTATCTCGTTTCCTGTCTCATTATATTTCCGGTGGCCGCCCTTGGCTTTCTTCCTCGGCGGGGAAGAAGGGCTATAAGGTTGCAGTGTAAACTGCATCCCAGATATTTTTTCCAAAGATTTGTCCATGTCCACGCTAGGTCTTTTGCCAGTAAAATCCGAGGTCGATGAGGGGTTTGTAGGTTGGGGAATAGGAGAGATGGAACAGAAAAGGACTGAGTTGGATTGAGGTTGGGGATGGGGAGAGGGTTAATTGGAGTAGGAAAAGGATTTGGGTTTAGGAGCTGGTGAGTTGGTGGGCAAGGCCCAGTAAAATCATCATTATTTTCCATAATAATTGATTTTATTCATCGAGGCACGTGGTCCCGCCTCCTCGGACGATCAAATGCACCCGGTTACTATCCGGGTAGACCATCGCACCTCGATATAGTCGGGTGCCGCGGAAGACAGCGTTCCAATACCGAAGCATCGACCCGTGCCCCCGCGGCCCCCCTCCTAACCCTAGGAACGAGGCGGAATTCCTTAGCCTTCCTGGGGTCGGGCTAACCCCCAGGTAGAGCTCTCAGGTGAAGCCGAGGCCGAAGACATGTGTTGGGATCGGACGCCCGCAGGTCGCCGTCTCCCTCAATGCCCAGGATCCTCTTTTCCACCCTAGCCCCAAAGCCTCGTGTCGGCAAGCACGAAGGAGAGGTATTTATACTCCGAGCTCTCAACGAGTGCGTGTCCTTGTTCATGCAGTGTGTGTGGTCGTCTGTAAAGTGTCGAGTGTTCAGGTGTGAGTGAGTGTGTGTGGTGGGGAGCTCAAGTTTACCTGTGGGTGCGCTGTACCCAAGTAGTTGCACACATCAACTACCTCTGCAGGTCCTATGTCTAGTGTGTAGTGTTAAGGGTGTCAGTATGAGCGTATATGTTAGTGTTGTTAGGCTGGGAAACCCGCAGGGACGCCTAGATCCCTGAAGAAGTGGCTAGTCCACTTCCCCCTACGGGGCGAGAGGTATTATTATATTTATTATCCTCATAAATGCCTGATATGAATACGCTGTGGAATCTATAATTTCTGCTTCAATCAGGGACCGATAATCTTCCCAGTTAGCCTTTTTGAGATCCTACCACCGGCTCTCGAATGCCTAATCCGACTCCCTGTAATTGCTCCCGACACGAAGCTCGTCTCCATTATGATTCCCAAATGATTGGAACCCACAGGTTCATCTATTATCGCCCAACTTAATTCCGATATCAAGCTTGGTGAGCATAGCGTTAAATCCACAGCTTGTGCCTGAGAACCCGATCTGGGAATCCAATTCCTGGGAATCCCAGTCGGGGATCCATCATTGAACACACACAGATTGGCCACATCAGTGATCTTCAGCAAGGTCCGCCAGTCCGCGTTTTCCTTTCTGCAACCTCCTACAGCATGATGATGTGCATTGAAGTCACCCCCAAAAAGAATAGGCCCTGAAACCTGGTCTAAAAGATGTATCCATTCCTGCACCGTGGTTCCATGTCCTAGTCTACAATATGCTCCAAGAAGAATAATCATGACTGAATTGATCAATATTTTTACTCGATCCCTACTTGGATTGGAAAATATGTTTGCGTCGATAGGCAATCTCTTGTGTACGAGTATGGCGCCCAAACCTCCATATCCAACATCACGATCTGCTCTCACCATGTTATATTTTGTGATTTACATTCAGTACTTGGTTTAAACCATGTCTCACATAGATGGGCACATCAATTCCTCTCTCACGCAACATTTCCATCTGTCTCGATTACTTATGTACGATCTTATATTTATTTGCAGAATATTCATCATTTACGGGAATTTGATCGTGTTGATACCTTGCTAAAACCTCCTACATCTGAAACATGCTTAGGGATGTCCTTCTGTTTATCAGTTTTAAATGGTTTACAACCTCTTCTTTGTTCTGCTCCTTTATAGGATCTACAAGCCCCACATCCGTAAGCTCTATATGGGCCTTTCCACTCCGAATTGAGCGCTCTACTTTTGATGCAATTGACCCAGAAGTATTTGAAATTTTTCCTTCCGAAAATTGAGACGTTAATACTTCCAATGATTTAGTATCCACCCCAATCTTTTCTACTCATTGAATCAATTACTTCAATAAACGCTTTCATGACTGGGTGCTTCACAGAGCCAAGGGTCTGCCGAATCTCTTTTACACTGACTACACTTCCTTCCAGGGAGTATCCAACAAAAGTTGAGACATACACTGCTTTTTCCTTAGCTATTTCATTTTTCTCTCAGTATTTTGGACATTTCGCATCCGTAGCAAGGTGATTCCCATGGCAGTTAATGCGCTTTATTTTCTCCATATTACACTGATCTCCTTGTCATTTACTACACCTTGTTTGCCCTCTACACTGGATGCTTGAATATCCATATCGGAGACAATTCAAACATGGTCTCCTATAAGGAACATAAGGCTCCACTCTGAACCTTGCCACGTACAAAATAAGATGCCTCGGAACTTCTGACTATCGAAAGTCAAGAAACAAGTTTCAAAAAGCCTATTTTCGGATCTTTTATGTACCCTTTCTAGCTTTATCGCCGAAATTTCACTTCGAAGGTGGTGCAGGATTTCCTCCTCTGGAAAGGATACTTCCATCCCTCTAATAACGCCCTTCCAATAGATTCGTTATTCAGGAACATAAGCCCTCAAGTTTCGCTTTTCCAAACCCCTGTGGTTAATTAAATAGTTAGCCGCTTCAGGTGTTTCTGTTATGATTTTCATTCGGTTTTTCCCCACAGCTCTGATGTCCACTATATCAGTTGAACAGCTGATGTCCTCTTTATATATCCATTTACCGAATGTGACTTGATGGATATTGCCCACATTCCCGACCCGACTTTTTTTTACATGTAGAATGTAGGGACCTTTGTCCGTAGGCTGCTACAAATCAGTCAAGTTCACACCACCTGTTTCCATAGATACTTCATTATTAATTTTATTATTATTACTGTTATTATCATTAATAGTATCACGAATATTCGCTTTACTATCCTTGTTTTTCACCACTTTCGCCGCGCGCATATTCAGTCTTGTATTCTCGCGAGTCAGCGATCACTTGTGCCCTTTCCTGGATTTATCATCCTTATTATTCCTAATATTAACCTCATTATTACTAGCATTACTATCATTAATATTATCTTCCGAATGCTTATCTTTTTTGCCAGTCGGTGGTCCTCTTCATGAAGTAGGCCTCCACTATCCCTACTTTAACCCCCTTACAGGATAGCCTTAATGAAATTATTAATTACAACTTCCTAAACCGTAAAATACTGAAATCTTTTAGGAGCCCTCTAAATTAAACTATTTAAACTTTCCAGAAATAGGCGTACAGACGGACAAAAATTTACATTTACTTAGTAATGCATGAAGCCATGAGGAGGATAGATAATTAAAGAACTTGAAATCGTTAGATGGACGTTATTAATCTACTTCTAAGAATCCAAATTCTGGTGGAAGCAATATTTTATTATCAATCATTCTGTCCCTATTTTATCAAAATTTACAAAAATCGAAGAAAACAATTTTTATTTGTTTTTAATTTAAATAAATATTTTAAAAGAAATTTCTTTTAAATTCCTATTTACTCATTAAAAAGTATTATATTTATTCTATATTAAGTTAGAGACAACTAATGATCAGTTTCAAACGCTTTAATATTTTTCATAATAATAATAATAATAATACAGAATAAATTCTAATTATTTTTACTCATTCGCTTCTCTCTGTTTGGATCTCTTCTAATACTCTTCATCAAGCGCCAGCGATGTGCACCAAAAATATATAGAGTAAGCATTAAATATCTATGTAATAGATTAAGTTTAAAATCATTAATCTTTTTTATAGAAAAACCTCTCCAATATTAGTGACTGGTTGTGTCGCAAGTTGAGGAGGCGTCGTTTGAAGGAGTAGAAGATGAAATAAGCTTGTGTATCCAAAAATAGACTTTCTTACTAGCAGGAGACTGAAATTCTGTAGATTATCAGCGGTCTAGGTGTCACTAGGAATGTTGGTCCTAGAAATGTTGCAACCGGTCGTAACCTTCTCTTCCTTTTAAGAAGGGAGTGGTGTCTTCCACAACTATCCTTCCAAGTTCACTTCTTGTCCACAATACACACACACACACACACACTTTTATATATATATAATTATTTATTTATACAAACTGGAATGTTGGAATTATTTAGAAAAACTGGATTTCTTAACTACTATGCCTTTAAATTAGAAATAAATTTTCTGTAGATGTACAAGTTACAGAAAAGAAAAAAAAAAACGCGGGTATTCCAATCAAGACGTTTAAGGCAAAGCAACAAGTTTACAAGAAAAAATATCACAAACCACTTATTAAAGAAAATAGCGGGTAACATTCCGAACATATTTTTAAAACTTTTCAAGGAGATTTTTTGAATTTAGGATAGTTTCTTTATTCATCCTAGGCCCTTAGATTGCAATGGCTTGCTTGTGGCGTAGTACTAAATTATTTAGTAAAGTAATTCGTGGCGTCAGGGAAATGAATGCTGCGGATGTGACTTAGAAAATGATAAAGAATAAGAAAAACATAAACTAAAATAAAAAAAAACTCTTTATAATAGTCAAAATAGATAAAGTTTGACATCGATTAAAATGATCGAAACTTCCTATTGCAATGGCACTTACTATCTACTAATGCTTATTGTTTATTTCGCCTAATAATCTACGACTAAAAGACAAATATAAGCTATTTTGGCATGAGTAAACACATGAAATATTAGGCTAATATCAAGAGAAACAAAGCTGCGGTATGTAAATGTTCATCCATCCTATCGTGTCTATGGGTAGGTCCGGGAGATGGGCTGTACCCATAGAATTGGATCATCACGAAACTCTTTCTGAAAGTCATTCCATTCGACGAAGAATGGCCAAAGATGAATGAGCAGATAATATAGTTATGGATGCTAAGTAATAGAAGAACTGCGTTTATGTGTTTGGTAGCTGTAACTTGAGTATTAGTATGCTAAACCAAGTATTATGTACACTGTGCAAGTAATAACTACAGTGCAAAAACCTATCTGTAATATATGTGAGTGTTTGTAGTGAAAAAATATAAATTCTGCTAGTGTTGTTGGGCAGGGATATCTACAGAGACGTTAAGTTCACAGAATAAAAAAAACTAGTCCAGTTGCTTCTAAAAAAAAAAAAAAATCATATCATACATCATGCTTACATCAATTATTGTTTTAATACATTATAAATTATAATAAAAGTATCAGATAATGGAATGGAAATGGAGAAGATAGAAAGGACCTTTAAATTTGTTCATAAAATGCATTATAAAGTAAGTAATGTTTTCTTTATAAGTATAAGATTAACTGAATATTACAAGATGAAATTTTCAAATTATTCTTCTAAATATTGAAGATGGGATTGTGGGAAGATGGGATGGGATTATTCTACTAAGGGATTTGTTGTATTGAGTTAGGAATTTAATTTCCTCCTAAGGAATAATCGTAGGAATGTGTAAACGATTCGAGAATAAGGGTTTTTGTTATGATTAAAATTAGAAAAACTTGTTACAACTTAAAATTATTCTGCGCCTATCCAAGCCAATAATAATCACTGCCATGCGAATTTATAATCTTTAGATAAGTGTTAACACAAATTAGTCATAGACCTTTGTGTAATAGTAGATCTTATCTGGGCTCCTTAAGATCCTAAAGATCCTTAAATCCTTCGTCCTAGTTAAACCCCCAAATCGCCAAGTTGCTCACTGAATAGTAGCGGAACAATAATGCCGGTATAATAATGATTCATTGTCGGTGGATGAAAAAATATTTTTGGGTTTTTTCAATGAATGTTTATTGTAATTTTACAATTAGTGAACCATTTTAGTGCTTGTTTAAATTAGTCTATAAAAGATACAGGTTGTTGAAACGAAATCACTAAGCATTAAAATTAACTGTGTGTTTAAGTAAAGCAATTTTTAAGTCTAAACACCGCTGTCCAACAAAGTCTCAAGTAAATTTCCAGCAATATTCTAGTGCGATATACAGTCAAAAAATATTTTGCCATTTGTTGCAAGGATATGAAATACCTTCAAAGTATTCTTTAAACATTTCAAAGCTCTTCCTCCCACTACTTCTAGCACTTTTCCTAGTTATTGCTGGTCTTTTGTGGCTAAAAAAGTATAGTATCAAGATGGCATAAAATTTAAATTTTCAACATTTTTTTTTTCTATTTATTAATTCACTATTATCTAAAGACGATATTAAGAGAGATTTTATTAGCATTCAGTGGTTGCATTTTATCAGAGTATCAAACGTAAATTTTAATCAGAGATATTTTCCGTGGTAGCCTGCTTCATTTTGTGGTCAGTTAGTGTGAAAAACGTCTCAGTTAGTGTGAAACTAAGTTGCTCTATGCAAGTCTGTGTTGTCACACTGTCTGAAAAAACGCGTCCTGAAGATGGGCGAACGCCCGAAACCGGTCGATGACTACAAAATGAAGCAGGCTACCACGGAAAATGTCTCTGATGCTTTCCAGCTCTGCGGAACCAACCACCACAGTAAATTTTAATTCTAGTGTCCTTAAATTAAAATTGCATAATTATCCCAATTAAAACTAAATTTGAAAGCAGGTGGTAAAAAGCAAATATATTCTTCATAAAGATTTTTCGCAAATTTTTAAAATAAAACAGAAGCTTCCCTTAATCAAAATTATTCAAAAAATAAAATAAAAGAAAAAGCGTTAATTTTTAATAGTAAAATATGCTTAGTTCAATTTCCCACAAGGGGAACGGAGAGAAGCAGTTAGCAACTACTTTGTTAAACAATCAACCATATTTTAAATGGAATTTTAACACCTTTAAGTTTGCGAAGTCTGTTTAACAAATTGTACATTGTATCTATAATATACGTGTTAAAGTAATAGACACAAGACAGACGATCCAAACTTACATTACAGAATAGAACGACTTCTCTACCTACTACTACTCAGATCTATATGGTCTTTGCATAGAAATATGAGAACAACCAAGAGGGAACGCACCAATCAAAAATCCTTCGAAAAATTGTCAATGCACCCTACTACGTTGCTAACTTCACCATCCATGCTGACCTAAAGATTCCTTTCGTTAACCATCTATCCAAAAGTCGTTTTGTTAAATTCCATTCATCCACAATTACTCCTCCAGATCCTGTAATTCACCAGCTATCTTCAAACACTATTTCCGACTATCCACGCAAGCGGCTGAAGAGAAGATGGCTCTCCCAATCTACACTCCTATTATCTAAGTTGTCATTTAACATATTTACTTGTTGCTGTGTATTTTTGCAGTGTTTAAATATTTATCAAAGAGAGAAGGAAAAATTAACGGGAGAGTGAGCATTTCTCGGTATCTTTGAAACAATACATTTACGAATCTTACACATTTTTAAAAGCCAAATCTTAAATCAAAATCTAATACCATGCCAACGGGCCGCATATCAGTTCAGTTATATTGTGGCGCCTAAGTTCTCTAGAGAACATAGATAGACTATAACTGAATCGATTTTGTTATTTTAATTCCATCGGACTCAGCATTTATTTGGAATTTTTCTGTTTAAACTCTCATAGAGGGATTTATACTTAAAATAAAATTATGGCATATTTCCCAAAAAGGAGCAACGGTAAGTTTAAATACCAAGACCTTTGTAGTTTTAACTTGATGGTGGAAATAACAGACTGACAGACAAAAATGTAATTTTTCAGCCAGTATTTTTGGGAATTTTTAGTGACATTATTTCAAGTATAACGAAAATTTCTCAATAAAATTAATTTAAGTCAATCGGAAACAGGAAAGAATTTCTGCTGATCGTCAATTTGGATTGTCTCCATTTCTTAGAATTTTATTCGGTGGCTTAAATGGTGTAAAGGAGTCATTCGAGTAAATACCTCAGATTTTCATATTCCGAAGAAGTTATGTAAAAAGATAGCGACAATTCCTTATGGCACCTTAATATGATGCGGCGTTAATTGCTCAAATCGTTGCGACAAAAAAATGAATAAAATTAATTTAAAGGGGCAGGGTAAATTGAGTGGTAGTTCGCTGGAATAATTCAAGGGAGTACCGTATTCGAGTCCAGGAAGCACTTACCTTTACTAGGAGCCTCTGAAGCAACTGTCCGGAGATAGACAGTGTTGTAAGTAAAGAACCCGGCTAGCATAATTTTCGGGTCCCAATGATCTCAGATATGACGCATATTAAAAAAATAAAGTAAAATCACTTTAAAAAAAAAAATTACGGTCAAATGTTTTAAGTTGATATATGGCAATATTAAATAATAATGTCTTCCATTTTAAAAGCCATCTGATTATGAAATTCTAAATAAAATACTGTTATGAGTATGACAGATAAGCTATAACCTGATTCGTAATTGAATACTTTCATAAGTACTGGATTGTAGTTCGTCCAGTGAAGGACACAATCAATAAATGAAACGGTATGAAAGATTAACGGAGTAAATAGAATACGGTATTTAATATAGTTATTTGATATGAAAAGATCCGGATAATGAAATATAAAGCATACAATCCATAAGAAGATTTATCATTATCGAAATAATATTAAGACCAAAAGCTTAATTATGCTACTACTTAAGTAATATGATATAAATAGTAATTTTGTTCCTACTACTGTGTTCCACAACCGAAAGTACCTTGTGAAGTGCTTTTTTTATCTGGAAGATAATGGAGTTAATAGGAAAGTTGAATAATATCTATCTATAAAGATTTATATTAAATTTATCTAACCAAGGAGAATTCTTTAATAGATTAAAGTTTAAATTGAATATTTCCTATCTTCTCAGTTGTGGGAAAAAATATTACATTATTTTTATATCAAATAGAAAACAGACAGAGTTTTTCGCCAAATAAAGTTATATATTTATACAAGCTATATATTTTCTACCGATATTATTATTATTATTATTATTATTCTCCAATTCATCCCACTAATTAATCTCTCCCAGTTGATTACCGGTCTGCCTACAATATCCTAACTGCTTTAACTCCAACACTCTCAGGTTTTCCAATTCCTCCAGATATACGAAACCTAGTACCAGCTAAACGGGGACACTAACATAGTTATCGTTTCCCTAACCCATCATCACAATTCTGACATACGGGACTAGACGTCCTACCTATTTTATGCAAATGACTGGCTACCCATGTGTCCAATCACCACACTATTAAAGTACTCAATCTTATCCTACTCAGAGAGACGAGGTAATCCAAAACCCTCTGCTTAGTACCTTTGACAAATCTTTTGGCCTGGAGGCGCCCGGTGTGTCCTCCATGCTTCTCCAATACTCTCGTTTCCCAAAGTTTAGTCTGACTGTCGCAAAACCGTTTAGTGACGGCATCAGCTGGTTCAGGACCATGGAAAGGTAAGGAAGATCCCTCTCTAGCCAGCCCGGGTTCTACCAACATTCCCCGAAATACTTTTAAAATATTACAGCAACCATAGATCATGAATAACTTTGAATTTTGTCTTATTTCAATATAAAAGAATAAACATTTATAAAAATCCAAATACTGATCAGACTGCATTATTCAGAGAAATTGCATTTTTGAACGGAGCAGAGAGACCACCCAAGTAGTTGGGCCGAAATTCAGGTAAAAACAAACTTGTTACCTGACACAGTAGAATTTCTAGTGTTATTATCGTATATAACTTTTTTTACAGCTAGACATTGATAAAGTATTTTATTTAATAATATATTTGAGAACATTAAAAAAAAAACAACACTTTAAACACTTATTTGCTTGAATGTGACTTTTCTCGGAAATAACGTTAAATCCAGTCAAAACAAATATTTATTTTTATTATTATATTATACGTGAAATACATGCAGTGGCCTCAAAGTTGCGGCCCGCGGCCCGGAATCAGGCCCCGACGCAATTTTACACGGTCCGCGAATAATTCAATAATGTGAGCGACTGTATTGAAGCGAAAAGCGAAGCATGGTTGGGGCTTTGCCCTAAAAATTTGTTTATTTTTTGTTTAAGTTTAAAAATAAGTTATTCAGTGGTTAATCTAACTTATTAGAATTATCTGAAATAAATATCAGCCTCAAAATTTATATTGAGCTGTTAATACGTTTGAATTTCAAAGAACCAACAGAAATTTCTGGCAGGTACCTTTAGATTTCAAATAGAAAATAAATATAAATTTGCATTATTATTATTATTATTATATTATTACGGTTTATTTATGTTTTGTAATTGTATTAAGAAACTGTTATAGAAAATAGAAAAGAAAATTTAACCGAAAGAAAGAGTCTCATAATTTTAGCCACGCAGAGAAGGAGAAAAATATAAATTTGAAAAATAAAAAGTAAGTATAGAGAAGAACATTGTAGAAAATATACTTGAACATAAATTTTCTATTAAATCATTGGCAAATTAAAATTTTAAAAGTATTATAATAAATTTACAAGCAACATACCACACATACACACGTAACACCAAGTTATAAAGAGGTTGTATCCATACATTAGGGGTAAGTTCGGTGCTCTACGATAATATTATATATATATATATATTATATATATTCGGTGAATACATATGTATTCACTCTTATTTTGTTTAAAAAAAAAATTCTGGCCCGTCAGCTGCTTTCTGATCGTGCATTCAGCCCGCATGAAATTTGAGTTGGAGATCCACTGAATTACGAAATGCAAGTAAACAAGAGTAACATCATATGAGAAAATGTGAAAAAAAATTATTTGTATATATGTACAGCATTCTATAAATATTTAAAAAAAAAAAAAAAAACATCGCGTATAGAGAGATAATGAACAGGTGTTGATACCTGTGAACATAAACTGGATAATAACCTGGCAGATGTGCCGCGATCAACATGTGGCTTAATATTATATATAACCCCAAAAGAAATATGCAGTTTGCTTGTATTAATAATAATTATATCAGAACTGATGTATAAGATATGCAAGGGAACAATTCAAATTTCAATGCTGTGTCAGTCATAGTTAATAATCAAACATAACTTGTTTAAACAATAAATATAACACACTATTCGCTTAAAACGCTCGCTATCACTTTTTTCATTTACAAATAAAATGTAAGCCAATAGACTCTAGAGAGCCGCCATAAGCTATTGTGAGTACGAGGAGGGAGTGTACAATGTTGCTCAGAAAATAAAGAAGACTTTCGAACTACTTGGTCATACTAATATTAAAGGTTACGAAATCTAGAACTAGCAGGTAATACCAGGAAATTCCAGACAACCTGCGTACTGCTTCAGTGCAGTCAAAGTCTTATTCATGGAATATTGTCGCGCAGGTAAGGCAGAGAGAGAGAGGTAGATGTTTAAGTTTTTTTTAACCGGCCTCGATTTTTTTTTTTTCAAAAGTGGTAGAACGAAATAATCGATGAGAATCATGCAGTGCACCGCGGTTTGAGTCGTCCATTACTTTTGAGACGAACACAGAATTTCCCTAATTTATCAAGGTGATAAATTATAAGATGCCAAATTACAGAAAAGGGAAAAGGCGGTAATGATCTCTTTCTGTCTGATTGCTAACAACTTTAACAGTCAAATCCATAACATTATGGAATGTTCCCACTCCACTTGCGCCAGTCTTCATTCTATCACAACCTCTTCCAAGTCCTGGGTTCTTTTTGTCCAGTTAAATATTAGTCACATATATAATACAAACAGGCTAAATTATTTCCCTAGGCAAACTCTCTTCTGCAAGCCGTCTGAACTACTTGTATTTATTTATTTTTTTTAATTTAAGGCGCGTCAACAGCTATGGTCATTTGCGCCCGGAGCTTTCTCAGTGCACTGCGGCCTCCGGCCTCGTTACAGACTACACTGTCCATCACCGGACAGTGAGCTGTAGCGGCTCCTAGGAAGAAAAAAATCTAAGGGTAGCACAGCTGGACTCGAACCCCGTAGGAGCTGTCTGTATTATTGGAAGAATTTTATGGCTACCTGAAAGAGGATATTTATCCTATGGACTTAGTTCTTACTACTTTAGCAGTGCTGTCTCCAAACAAGTTATTCTACGGCATTTTCTGTCCAGTAATCTATCCCCAGCATAATTTCATTTATCTTTTTTACTATAAAAACTGCTATAACTATATTACCTGCTATAACTGCTTTTTACTATATTTACACTACTATAAAAACTGCTTTCAATATTCCTTAAAGTTTCTTTCCTTTATACTTAATATCATCCTGCGAGCCTATTTTAGCATGCATTTTAAAGAGGAAATAGTGGATTTTACACATCTCTTTAAATTCTTCGCCTCTGACTTCGATCGCCTGGAAACCACCTTGTCAAATTGACTTCTAAGCTCCACTAAATGTATTTTTTGATTGGTTTTTGAAACAAGATTTCAGCGTCTTCATGATAGAATGCGGAAAAATCCGTCAGCATACTAAGAGATTATGTAGCGTGCTATCAGCTATTTGGATGCTCATTTTTTTTCAGCAATCCTCTTCCAGGTTTTGAGCGATCCTTCAAGAAAAAGAATTAAGAAAAGTTAAAGGAAAAAGCGCATTCTTGTTCAAATTTTTGGTGAATACTTATAGCAGAAAGCAAAAGTAACATTGCTATTATGATACTAAAAACTAAATTCAGAACAGATACTACTGCCCTATGAAATTATAAAATTGAGCGTTACAATTTAAACCTATTGTTAATTTTTTTTTTTTAATTTAAGGCGCGTCAACATCTATGGTCATCCTCTCAGTGCATTGCCGGCCTCCGGACAGTGTTCTCTTGATACAGACAACTCTGTCCATCACTAGACAGTGAGCTATAGAGGTTGATAGGAAGAAAAAAATCTAAGGGCAGCACAGCTGGACTCGCGTAGGAGTCCAGTACGCTAACCACTTTCTATATTGTTAATATTGATAAAACATATATAGATTCATATAAAAATACGTAGTGTTGTACAAAGTATTAGTTTAAGGTACCCATATATATCACACATGAATGCTACGTGTTATATTTATCATAATATGAAAAATTCATCAGTAAAGTTTTTGCAAGGATTTTCACGAGACAATGACAAATGTAATAGAGTGACCAACAATAACAATAAACATGAGGAATAATAAAAATAATATAAACGAACTCTTGTCATTCTATCTAGACAGTCATATGGCTCTTACATATATATATATATATTTACATGATCATAATTTTAAATCAGTATTAACCGTAAATTATATTCATTTTACCAAGGCGCCATTGTTGTTTATTTATATTTGCTCATAGGACACACCCTAAACTGAAAATTGTTGAAATAAAATATATTTGTATTTCATGACCACCAATAAAATGATTACTTTGTTTAAATAAATATTTAGATTTTTATTGACTTTACTTTATCACATCTTATATATACATCTTTATTATTAAGGTATGTTATTTAAGGCCCACTTTTTATTTCAATTACCATGATAAATTCAGATGAATTGGAATTGCATATTTAAGTGTTTCAGTTGACAAAGCCTATTACCATTAGGTAAAAATGAGATTTTATTTTATACTGGAGAGGTTATTGAAAATATAAATATATGTATTTAGAATTGTAATGTTTACCATTTTAATATAAACTAAGATATTTACATTCAAGGAATGTGAAGGGGAAACTTCTCACTAACTGCACGAATCGAAATTATTCCGAACAATGAATGATATAACTAGAGTCAAAATACGTTAATTTTTCCAAATACTATTTGTTATTAAGTAAACTAAATTAGAACAAATTTCAAGCATTAATACTATATATAATGCCAACCTTCGTATAAATGTCCTTTCGAACTTTATGTGTTCGCAGTTCCTTCTTTTGGGCTTTATTTGGAAACTATTTACAATTTTCTGGATTTTACCTGTTCGAAACAAGCTGCATTCCTGATTGTGTCGAACACATGACATAAAATACACATTAACACAATAATTGTATTACGGGCACCGTAAAGAAATGTCGTTTCTGCACATGTCGCTATTCGTTAGACATTTATCAGCTCATTGTGTACTTCAAAGTCGTGCCAAAGACATTTTATAGTTAGAGTGACTTGTTTACTCGTAAATAAGTCTTAAACTTTTATTTACTTTCTCTTACTCCTAGTAAGAGGAAGTATTGGTAATCGTGTCAAATTTTCCATATCGAGTTTTCACCGGAAATATCCGTTTTGAGGTCCCCTGAGTCCAAAAAAGTGGTTTTTAGCAAATGGTCTGAATGAAAAACCGTAGAAAGTTGAAACTTGATATTCCGTTTAGGTATCACCGTGGGATCTGACACTACGTTATCTGTTAAAATGCCTCAACCGGAAGTACCACTTTCCAAGTTGAATTTTTTACTTTTTTGCGATTTTCTCAAAAATGGCTCCAACGATTTTTTTTAAACTTCAACATCAACCACACATACAAAAAGCTACAACTTTTATTTGAAACATTTCTCCGGGAAAATGCAATGAAGGACCTTTTGGGGGAGGAGTGGGGTTAGGTTTCCATCTAAAGTGCTATTCAGTTTATTAGACAATTCTGCCATCTAAATAATGTTAATTAGAATTAAATATGTTGTTGAAATTCCGAGTTTGAAAAAAAATCGGATAACCGGAAGTGCGTTTACTTTACAACTTTACTGAATGATTTATTCACTTTTTCGCAATTTTCTCAAAAATGGCTCCGACGATTTTTTTGAACTTCGTATATAAACTAAACATGCAAAGATCTACAAGTTTTATCTAAAACATTTCTCTGGGAAAGTTCTTTTAAGGGCACTTTTAGGGGAGGGGTGGGGTCAGATTTTCATCAAAGTGCTATCCTAGTTGATTATACAATTCTATCATCCAAACATAATTAGTTAGAAATAATAGATGGCTGAAATTCCGAGTTTCAAGAAAATTAGTAAACCGGAAGTGCGCTTTTACTGAACCGTTTTTTCAGTTTTCGACGAATTTCATTAAATTTGGTACACAAGCTGTAAAATTTGTCAATTATCATTTTGAGAACTGGAGTAAGAGAAAGTTGTGTGAGTGTTTCACACCAGATTTTTTTAAATTGAATTGAGATGACTTACAATCCTTAGACTTTGCTTGACAAGAATATATTCTGTTGGTGGCTGGTACAAAACAGTAGGTAAATCAATGTCAGTGAACTTATTGATAGAAGGTATTCTTAAATTAGTGAAAGATCTGAAGAAGATCTCATTGTAAATTTTATATATTATTGACTTGCGGCAGATTAATAGTAGTAAACGTTCCAATTCAGCGTAACTTGTGCTCTTGACTGAAGGATTGAATGAGGACTACACGAACGAGAACGTATGCAGCAATATAATTTGAGGCTTTTTTAATCCTAATTCATAATCACAGATTAGCAGTGGTAGCCAAGTTTCAGTTAAAAAAAAAAAAAAACATCTGAAGTGAGTATTTCTTCAGAACATCATCTCTAGTTTAGAATTAAGTACTCTTAACATTTGTTTGCTTGCTGGTTTTTCACATTTATTTTCCTTTTTACTGTTTTATGCAGTCCCATATTAGCCTGCAATGTATTTTATTGACCTTTATATCATTACAATGTTTCGACCAATATCAGTCATCCTCAGGCTGTAGTATCACATTATGGTTATTACATATATATTATATTAGATGTTTATTTAACAAAATAGCGATATATTCGTTATTTCAGATGTGAATTAGCTCCACAAAAGTGGTGTTAAGAAGAATTACTGCCCTAAATACAGGGTATTGCCTTTTAAGGAAGCATCTGCACAATATGTGTATCTTTGCGGACGACTCAGGAAATGTGGCCAAAAGGATATGAGACACCTTGGAGATACGTGCATTATGCTTGCAGACGATTCCTGAAATTTAGCCGCCTACATTCTGCAGCTGAAGGCGGAATCAGAAATTTCACTTGCCTTAGCATTGGCGTTTCTTAATGATACAGGGCTGGATATGGAGGCGTTCCATTGGGTACACAATGGTCCCAGCGTGGTCTAAGTGCTGAACCTCTTTAGAGGCTCCGGTTTCTAGAATAGAATATTAGATGTGTGTTATATCTTTTTCGAAATTTCTTATAATTATTGCATTGAAGCTATTTCTCAGATGTTGGTACTGTTTGCCGGCAGAAAAACTGTAAGATCATCTTTTTTAGTCCTATTTAATATAATTTTAATCAGAGAGCTAACTTACCTTGATACTGTTTGATAGGATTTTTCCCAATAAATAATAGTAATTTAGCAAGCAATATCCATAGGATTGTAGATCCATAAGATAAATTAAAACTGTTTAAAAATCTTGTTTATTTGTCACCATATACAATTCTTCCTTCTTAAACAACTGGTCTAAAAATAATTACCTTCCGTTCTACCAAAAAAAAAAATGTATTATAAAAAAGTTCCCCCCTTGAAGACCAGATTTCAACAATTTATTGAAGATGAATACCTTCATTATACGCCGAAGACAAATTTTCTAATAGAAGCCCCCCCCCCATCCAAGATTAACTAAATCTCTAAGACCCATCCCCGTCGTACCTGACAAATCAGTCTTTATATAACCTGTGAATTACAAATGAACCAAGTTTCCCAGGAACATTGAAGAACATATTAAAATATTATGATTCGGACTAATAAACCATAAAAGAACAAAAATAATAATAAAGTTTAACATTAATTAATTAAAACATCAATATCCAATAAATTATTCTTCTTCTCTATGTAGTTGCGCCAACTTCATTATGTAGTATAGTGACCATCTCGACCTGGATGAATATCGGCGATCCTAGCCATCCAGCAATGCAAGGGACTAATC
The DNA here is from genome assembly GCA_011037195.1 of Triatoma infestans. Classification (NCBI taxonomy): domain Eukaryota; kingdom Metazoa; phylum Arthropoda; class Insecta; order Hemiptera; family Reduviidae; genus Triatoma; species Triatoma infestans. The sequence goes on from JAAEAF010014007.1 coordinate 46,063, forward strand.
TTGTCCTCCTTGACAATTACTAGATCGTCCATCTTGAAATTTGGCGATGATGTAAACCATCATATTCTTCTACTGAAGTAGTGAGAGATACTCGATAATACTCCATCTCATCCGAAACATTGCTACATTTTTTCTACTAGTTTCTAACGCTTCAATCGATTAGCTGCAACTTCTAGTAGAATAGACACCTAGCATATAGTAGATAACATTATATGCTATACAGGTCACGGGGGAATGATGTGTATTAACACTTTTCTTCGTGTGGCTCAGGTCCCGGGGACCTTCATTCACTAAATGATTTTACCTTACTTGTCACTGTGGAAACCAGTTAAAAACCTACTATTTCTTCACTATTGCATTCCTAACCTTTCATCACATCTAACTTTAATCTCGCATCGATCTCCCGGTACCTTAATCGCACTAGAAGTAAATACATTGGGAAAATTAAAAATAAAACCTTTTTTTATTTAAAAAAAAAATTATTTTGCCAAGAAAAAATATGTTTAAATGAAATAATAATAAAAATTGAATCAAACCAAATTAAAATTTATGTAATCTATTAGAACAAGTCAGGCATAATTCAGGCTTTTCTAGACAGTATCTTGTAACTTTTGTTACTTTATTCGTTAGTTTCACGACTGTTTAAATTTTCCTCAATTCATCGTAGCATCCTTGGCACAAGTTCCTCGTCTTCCTATTTGATTCTTTTGGTTTGATAAAAAGTGTGTAAGGCTCTTTTGGGGGCAGAAACTTCAGTAAAAGTCTCAGCAATCAATCATTTTTCTGAACTCTGTGACTGAAAATTTTGTGTCGAATATTTTGCTAAATATTATCCATGAATTAACAACAGCGGTTCCAAATAATATTTCAAACATTCATTTTCGATACCATTTTAATCCTCTTCGCAGGGCAGAATGATATGAAGACATTTGGTCGCTGAAGTCTACCCCTTTCTTGGCCTTTTTATAGTCTATAATACAACTTTGTTTCTTTACAGAATCACGTTTTCTCGTATATCTTCCTATATCAAGTAGAACGGAGATAAGAGATGGATTAGTCTTAACATTAAGACTGGTCTTTTATCCATCCATCTAATAATTTCTAAGAATCCTTTGTTTGTCTTGAATAATCATTATTTGGAAAAGCATTTAGGCATTCATTTCTGTTGGAACGTAAAGTTTCACGGTAAACTATTATATTATCGAATAGATTTTTTGCTAGGGGCAGACTAGAATCAAAATTGTCTGCAAAAAGAAAATGTCCTTCCTTTGTAACTATTGCATTTAAAAGTTCAAGAACTACCGCTTCAGAGCGTGACTTCCCAATCATTCTTTCATTTTTACCGGTATATACCAGGACCTTAGAAGTATACCCATCCACCGTGCATAATTTTTATATTTTTATTCCATATTTATGCGATTTATTTGGAATGTATGGCAAAATCTTAAACGCCCTCTGAACAGTACCATAGACTCATCAATAACAAGAACCCTTCCGGGAGTTAAAATGTCCTTGAAATTGTTGTTCACAATTTTCATCGCCTTTTTCACTTTGTATAAAAGGTGTATCAAGTCTATATTAGGATCTTGATTATTACAAAATACAGACAATGTAAAAGTAATAGAAATCTTTATCGACTCAAGTTTTGCACTATGAATTCATTTTTAAACATTTAGTTGTAATGTTATGGTGTGGTGTTGTAGTTTGTAGTAAGTAGCACGAGCGATTTTGTATGAAGGGCTTGTAAATATGTAACTTAAAAGAGAAGAAGTGTTAGCATTGATAAAGAAGTCACACTGTTTTTCAAAAGATATATTCTCTAAGAGAAATTAAGTTAACAACAATATGCTTATAAATTAATTGGAATAAATTCTTAAAACTTGATATTGGCTCTGATGCTTTCACTTTGGTAGCTAGAACGAGTCTGTCTTAAAATATCTCTTCTCTTTGTTTCAATTCCTCCCCTGTGAGAAGAAGGGGTAGTACAGTACAATGCCATAATTGTTCTTGAACCGTACGAGTAACAGGACTTTATACCTGGCTGGCCCTTTCGCAACATATTTTGATAATTTAGATTTATTTAAAAATAAATATTATTTCAAGTTTCTTGTATCCATCACATAGTCTTTTGACCAGTACATACATATTAATGGAAGAAACCTGATTTCACCCCATTAAAAGTACTATACCAAAAAATCTTTAAATTTTATCAGCATAAGTATCAACCCAAATTGTGCAGTCTTGATTTAGCGGAACTATTACTACTATTTAGAGACTGGCTCGCAAAAGAATTTGTATTTTCTACGATGAGATTCAAAAATTGATCAGTTATAAACAATTCATATATCTCACTTGGATTATTCAACGATGTTTCATCAAAATTAAGTTTTTGGAACATTAGGACATCTGACAAAATTATAAATATCAGGAACAATATCGTGCCATGTAGTCTCTATTTCATTATTGTCTTCATCACGTGATGTCATTTCTTCCAAATTGTTAGCACTGTCGTCTGTAATATTTGTGCATACAATATAGTCTTCATCTGTAACTGTTGTGTATGGCTCATAAGTTTTATCAGAATCAGAATTGTCACTTGAAAAATCTTCTATATCACTTGCACTTTCGTCCACAATTGTATTCACTGTATTTCTGTTTAAATCATTTTATTCCTCTCCATTTATTTCATTTTCATCCAAAGCCATTTGCACTAATATTTTACCAAGACTAGACATATTTTAAGTTTAAAGCAAAAAACAGGGTGAAAACACTAGTAAAAAAAGTGAAAATAATTACACTGTCCCGAACTCTATAACAATTTATAGAAGACTAATGCGTAAAAAATAAGCAACAAACAAATGTAGAACAGCGCAGTGGAAAATTGAACATGTTGAGACATGATAGGTCTCCGGAGACTGGTGCCTCATACTGTTCATAATTTTCCTTCTAGTGCAGTCTCCGGGGGCCTTAAGACGATAAAAATATTAATTGAAAGGATATTTTATTGAGTTTCAAAAGCAAGTGTTATCACATTTTTAGTGGGGCGGGTGTTGGTGTAGTGGTTATGAGCATGGACTTGTAAGTGGGAGGACCCCAGTTCGGAGTCCCGCGTATAACTGCTAAATTTTATATTGGTATGAAAAATGTTAACAGTAAAGTAGGTGCTTCCGCGCCCCCGTCCACGACACCTAATTTGGTAGTTGGACGTTAAGCCCGCCTAAAAAAATAGGCATTACTTTACATTTTTATTTATACGCATTATTGAGATATGAGTGCCGCAATTAAGGCAAGATTTGAAAATAATCATCACGTTTCAAAGCACGCCATGCATCGACCGCCTGAAGCCGACATAGCTGTCTCTGCGGTTAAGGTGTGCACCTCTCCCAATCATGCCATCCCCCCCGACTGCCCGATCTAAGTGAAACTTAGTTTTCTTAACTACTAATTCCCAAAATTGCAGCGCTAGGTGGAATGAACCTCCATTCTATTCCTTCTTTAGTACCTCCTAATTGCTCTAACATCTCACTATTTGAAACTAGTTTGTACCAGAATTTCCCTTACAAACAAAAAAACTTTAACGGGATCGGTATATGAATATACTAATAATGTATGTACCAACTCCAATATTATTGCTTTAATTATATTTATATATATATATCTATAAACTTACAAACTTACTAATAGGAACTTACATACATAGAGATACTAATCCTTATTACCTCTTTATCTTACAAGTATTTATACATATATATATCTCTACGACTTGACCCTATACAACTCAAAAGTGTTTTATACACCGGAAATTATTACTTTTCATGCCTGCTCACAGCCTTCGCGATACTCTTTGGGTCTGAATATACTCCTAAACAGACTATCCGATAATTATTTATAAGCGGTAGCGTTTCCGAACTGGGAAATAAACCTTTCACAACTCTTATGAACTTATTTCGTTTTCGTCAAATAGCAGTCTACACTATTACCAGTTCAGCTCAGCAATGGCCGACAAGAGACGCTACGCATTCAGAGGTAAGAAATAGTTCCCTACAGGGCCTCAAGGGCGCAGTACTTGATAGCACCACTAACTATTGATTTCATATCGATCTACTAGGGGCGCCTTGATACCATTCTTTTCTATTTAAATTATAATCATTTTGCGATTCTTTCCTTTCCCTCGAAATCGGGTGTTACAATACCCCCTTCCAGAGGGAAAGTTCGGTCACGTTACTTTGGCAAAGGTTCACGGTAAAGTTTCAACTTCGAAGGATGCCAGGAGCCAACTGACTTCCCTTCCTGAGTACGTAACTTGCATATCCCGGTAGGACTTACAGCATCAACGACAAAGGGGCCCTCGAACTTGGGGTACAATTTGGAGGCGGTTCTATCACCGGCGGACGATAAGTGATAAGTGTGACGAAGTACTTTATCTCCGACGCGAAAATGGTTATCTCTCCTTCTGAGATTATAACGGGAGCTCTGCGATAATCCGGACTTTAACAAATTCTGCTCAACGAGGTGATTTATTTCCTTGAGCTTGGAAACATGCTCCGACCAGTAATGGTGGGTATCGGTATCAGTGGGTAACTCGGGATCATTATTCTTACTTAACGGGATCTCTAAGATCGAACGTAATTCTCTTCCGAAATTTAGAAAAGCTGGGGAAAATTTAGTTGAATCCTGAACGACAGAATTAAGCGCAAACTGAATTTCACCGATATACTGGTCCCATTTCTGATGGTTTTGACCAATATAAGATATTATTAATTGTCTTATGTTACGGTTAGCTCTTTCGGTGGGTTAGCCTGTGAATGATAATACGGCGTATTCCGAATCTTTATGCCATATGTTCGAGACATTTCAGTCATCATCTTATTGACATAGTTCTTCGCGTTATCCGTAATTAAAATTTTAGGGGCTCCGAAACGATTTAATACATGAGCTCGAAACTTCGAAATTATAACTGCGGTAGTGGCTCTACGAATTGGTACCAACTCGACCCATTTCGTGAACAGGTCCTGAAAAACTAAAAGGTACACGTTACCCGAAGAACTACGCGGAAATGGACCCATAAGGTCAGTAGAAACAATATCCCATGGTTGAGTAAGATATCTCGGGAACATCTTGCCCACTGGAGTTGAATTTAAGTGTTTGGACCTCTGACAAACATCACAGTGTCGTATGTATCTTACGACATCCTGATAAAGACCTGGCCAATAGTATAATCTACTAATGCGCCAATGTGTCTTATCGATACCGAGATGACCTGCCTGTACGTCATCATGATATTGCTTCAACAAAGCTTCTCTAAGGGAATATGGAACTACTACTTTCCAATCTTCACTAGGGTTTCCTAATTCACCTTTAAGGAACCTTTTCCTTAGGTGGAACAACTGTTCATTGTCGATTTTCCAATCGGGATGATCCTGAGGGTTTTGTCGGACTTTGTGCAACTTACGATTATACCACTCATCCTCTACTCTAGGTGAGACTCCTTGGGTATTTGAAAGAGACGCGATCTGAATTCCCTGAATGCGGGACAAAGCGTCAGCGACACAATTCAACTTTCCTTTGCGGTACTCGATATTAAAATTAAAGGGCTGCAAACGTAATGCCCATCTGGCTAATCTACCAGACGGTTCTTTTAAGCTCAACAGCCATTTTAAACTATGGTGGTCGGTGATCACTGTAAAGTGAGAACCCTCTAAATAATGACGATTTTTTTCTATACCGAAAATCACGGCTAAACATTCCTTCTCAGTCACGGAATAGTTCCTTTCTGCACGGGAAAGTGTACGAGAACTGTACGCGATTACTCGTTCATGTCCTTCTTGGACTTGAGATAAGACAGCACCTAGCCCTGTCTGACTGGCGTCTGTCTGTAAGGTAAATGGAAGACTAAAATCTGGGCGTGCGAGAATGGGAGCGGCAGTTAAACATTGTTTCATTGTGATGAAAGCGTTAGCTTGTTCCTGTTCCCATTTCCAGGAACTATTCTTCTTCAGTAAGGCAGTAAGTGGGGAAATCACGGTAGAAAATTCTGGGATAAAACGTCGATACCATCCGGCCATGCCTAAAAACCTACGTACCTCCTTAATGTTCTTAGGGCTCGGGAAATTTGCAACTGATACAACTTTATCGGGGTCGACGGAAAGTCCTTCGGAATTTACTCGGTATCCTAGATAAGCGACCTCGTTACAACCGAATTCACATTTCTCAAGGTTTATTTGAAGACCAGACTCTTTCAGTCTACGAAATACTTCTTTTAACATCTGACAATGTGACTCGAAGGTAGGTGTACAAATTAATATATCGTCTAGGTATGCCACGACATAGGGCCAAACTTCTGGTCCGAAAATTTCATCGACCAAGCGCTGAAATGTGGCGGGAGAGGTGCACAATCCGAACGGCATGACGCGATAGCGAAATAAACCACGACTCGGTACAATGAATGAAGTGATATCACGCGATTCTTCATCCGCGAGAGGAACTTGCAAAAATGCCTGCTTCAAATCAATTTTTGATAAGTATCTAGCCTGACGCAAACCATCTAATATCTGCGACAAATTTGGCATTGGGTATGAGTCTTTAGCGGTGACGGAATTGACTTTACGGAAATCGAGACACGCTCGATAGGTACCATCGCTCTTGCGAACCATAACGACTGGTGAAGCCCAAGCGGCATGACTTGGTTCAACCAACCCTTGCTCTAACATTTTGTCTAATTCCGAATGTAAGGCTTCTAGGACTTTCGGGGAGTACTGGTATGCGCGTTGCTTTATCGGCTGGGCGCCCTGTACATCAATACGATGGGCAATCTTAGTCGTGAGACTTGGGGAGTCTTTAAGGGATTCTATACATTCCTGAACTACGGAAGTTAATTCCTTTCTCTGATCCTCGCTTAAAGCTTGTATGCCTGAACATACTTGATCTAAAGGGTACGAAAGTTCTAAATCGCATGAACGCGTGACGAAATTGTATTTCAACTCAGGGTTACTGGAATAATGCCATGAGTTAGTTGAGGCATCCGTATTTATTTTAACTCTAGTAATAAAATCTAGACCAATAATTACTGGGAAAGTCAGAGACGGTAGGTAATATAGTGGTAATCGGAAGGGTCTGTTCTCTATAGAACATGCGATATAATATAGTCGAGATACCGGTGCCTTATTCCCATCTGCGGTAAGTATGTAGAATTGGGGAATCTCCGTAAACTCTAAATCTTTACATGGTAATTGACTCAGACCGGAGTCTCCGATAAGCGAAGTACTAGCTCCTGAATCGTATAGGGCGGAAATCGTAACTGGGATTTGGTTCTCAGGGTGTTTTACCACCAAAGGTAAAAACCACTGAACTCTTTTAACCGTGACGGGCGACCCTCGAGATGGCGAAACGGCCGGGACACGACAACAATCTTCGGTCACCTGTAGCACTTCCTCTGAGCTCAATAATTTATCGAACGGTGGACTCGGAGATATTATTGGTTCTTCCTTGATTCCTGAAGACGGTAGACCGGGCTTCGAATGCGGTATGGGATGTGGTGGACCACTGCTAGTAGAAGGAGCGGAAGGGGTCCTCTCAACCTGCTCCTTTACTCGTTTAAAGGGTTGCAATTCGGGCAACTCGCCACTACAACACCTTTCCTCCCACAGCGATAACAAACTTTACCACGCGGTTTTGGACAATGGGAGTAAACATGTTCTCCTCCGCAATTCCAGCAATCGAGAGTTCGATCCTCTCTCTTGGATACTGGCCTAGGAGAAGGGGAACGAGTTGGGCGCGTGACTCTAAGAGGTTCTTCTCTTACGGCTCCAACTTTACTAGTCATAGGCTTTGGTGTCTGCGCGCGTGTGCGTGTGCTCCTCGGTATTGTTCCAGTAGGTACTGACTTAGCCGGCGGTACGCGATCTGTAGTGGGATTACCGGTACGAAGAGGCATCACACCTCTACGAGATGATGGGGGGGACTGGCGGGATCCTAAACAGTTATTTGCCAAACGGCGTCCACGCCCCATTCCTTCTGTGGACATTAACTCTGCTACTCTAGTTCTTTCAGTTATGAACTTAATCAGGTCTTCATAGGTAGGAATGCCTGAGGTATGCCTATCCTCAAAAGCACGGCGGGAACCGGGATCTAAGTTATTCAACGCTAACTGCAATTGTATAAAATTTCCAACATCCGGCAATCCTAAAGACATAAGGGCGTTCATGTTATTTTCATGCACTCGCAGAAATCTCTGCAAGCTTGCATAGGAAGAATTAGTTAAAGGGTCGAAATCAATAATTCCTCTAACATACATACTGGCCAAGCGCCTTTTATTTTGATAGCGCGAAACAAGTGCATTCCAAGCTAATCGATAATTTTGAGGTTCGAACGCGAAACCGGAGATCACTGCTAAGGCGTCTCCACTCAAGGCCATCGTTAAATATTGGAATCTTCTAATGTCCGATAATTTAGGGTCTTTATCTACCATCGACGTAAACAATGCGTAAAAGTGAGGCCAATCCTCTAAATTTCCGTTAAATGGCGGTACTCCGATAGGCGGCAATACATTTTCTAAAGAATCTACTTGACCGGAAGAGGTGGAAAGCATGGCAGAAGTTTCCGCTGTGGCCGTTAAATAAAAATTCCTAGCGGTATCGATAATTTCTAAAAATTGGGTCTGGGTCTGAGACACTTCTAATCTAGACTTAGGGTCTGAGACAGCGGCGTTAGCAATCCGAATACGCTGTGTCAACTCAGCGAATTGGTTTTCAATTAACTGTAAGCGGTCAAATTGACTGCGTAAAGTACCCGCTGTTGCGGCAGTAACCGTTTTAAATCGTTTAAGCAAATGTTGGGCCAATGCAAACAAATCCTCCCTTTCTTCCTTCAATAACTCAAATGACTTAACTTCCGACATTTCCAATTGGATTTGCTCTACACGATATCTAAACAAACTAAAATGAATTTGATCGGGACTCCGAAATTAATTAAAAAATTCCCTCACGGGACCTAATGGGTAATGCCCCACGTAAAAAAGTTGCATGCACAAATGAATAATAAATATACAATTTACAAACAAACAAACAAAATAATAAAGAAAATCTTACCCTCAATTCACAATGAACAAATCTTACAACTAAAAGCTAAGGGTTGCCAGACAGAATATAAACTTAGAACATTTATTCTGACTAACCCTTAATAAAGAAATCAAGATACAAAATACAATTGATCAATTTATTAACTGGCCAACAATAACTAGAAACACATTAAAATCGAGGTACAAAATATAGTCAAATTAATTAATTAATTGCCTAAACATTTAACCATACAATTTAACATAAACTTCTCAAGTTATAACTTAGCTCAAGTTATTAAAATCTTACTAATTTGTAATTTTTACTGTCTTAATTTTCAAGTATTAACTTCACACTCTTAAATTCGTGATTTTACTTTAATGTACATTAACGTTAATGTCCCTAATTTCCTATTTTTGTCTTGTCCCTGTTCGGGCGCCACAATATATATATGTACCAGAATTTCCTTTACCAGCAAAAAAACTTTAATGGGATCGGTATCTGAGTATACTAATAATATATACACAAATTCCAATCTTATTGCTTTAATTATATATCTATTAACATACAAACTTACTACTAGGACTTACATACAT